>CATIWC010003907.1:0-25801 GCA_948472305.1 Vicia faba | reverse complement strand
AGAAATTGAGTAAAACCTAAATCTGAAAATCTGATTAAATCTGAACAAAGTTTGACGAAATTTGAAGTGAACAACAATCTGATGAAAAACTGATGAAATTTGAGGTTTATATAAATCTGAAGAAAATCGGATGAAATAAAAAAAACTGATGAAATTTGATGTAAACTAAAATTTGTAGGATATGAGATGAAATTTGAAGAAAAATTAATGAAATTTGAAGTGAACATAAATTTGAAGAAACTGTGATTAATTTGATTAAAATCTGATGAAATTTGAAGAGAATGTAAATTCTAAGAAAATCTGACTAAATCTGACTTAGACATAAATCTGAAGAAAATATGATGAAATATGAAGTAATCATAAGTCTGAAGAAAATCGGATGAAATTTTAAGTGAGAATAAATTTAAGAAAATATGATGAAATAAAAAAACTGATGAAATTTGAAGCAAATATAAATCTGCAGAAAATCTGATGAAAAATGATGAAATCTTAAGTAAATTTGATGAAATTTGTTATAAACCTAAATCTGAAGAAAATCTTATGAACCTTGAAGTAAATACATAAGTCCATAAAAATATGGTGAAATCTGATTAATTATGAAGTGAACATGAATGTATTGAAAATCAAAAGAAAATTGGTTGAAATTAGAAGAAATTGAGTAAAACCTAATCTGAAAATCTGATTAAATCTGAACAAAGTTTGACGAAATTTGAAGTGAACAACAATCTGATGAAAAACTGATGAAATTTGAGGTTTATATAAATCTGAAGAGAAATCGGATGAAATAAAAAAAACTGATGAAATTTGATGTAAACTAAAATTTGTAGGATATGAGATGAAATTTGAAGAAAAATTAATGAAATTTGAAGTGAACATAAATTTGAAGAAACTGTGATTAATTTGATTAAAATCTGATGAAATTTGAAGAGAATGTAAATTCTAAGAAAATCTGACTAAATCTGACTTAGACATAAATCTGAAGAAAATATGATGAAAATATGAAGTAATCATAAGTCTGAAGAAAATCGGATGAAATTTTAAGTGAGAATAAATTTTAAGAAATATGATGAAAATAAAAAAACTGATGAAATTTGAAGCAAATATAAATCTGCAGAAAATCTGATGAAAAATGATGAAATCTTAAGTAAATTTGATGAAATTTGTTATAAACCTAAATCTGAAGAAAATCTTATGAACCTTGAAGTAAATACATAAGTCCATAAAAATATGGTGAAATCTGATTAATTATGAAGTGAACATGAATGTATTGAAAATCAAAAGAAAATTGGTTGAAATTAGAAGAAATTGAGTAAAACCTAAATCTGAAAAATCTGATTAAATCTGAACAAAGTTTGACGAAATTGAAGTGAACAACAATCTGATGAAAAACTGATGAAATTTGAGGTCTATATAAATCTGAAGAAAATCGGATGAAATAAAAAAAAACTGATGAAATTTGATGTAAACTAAAATTTGTAGGATATGAGATGAAATTTGAAAAAAAATTAATGAAATTTGAAGTGAACATAAATTTGAAGAAACTGTGATTAATTTGATTAAAATCTGATGAAATTTGAAGAGAATGTAAATTCTAAGAAAATCTGACTAAATCTTACTTAGACATAAATCTGAAGAAATATGATGAAATATGAAGTAATCATAAGTCTGAAGAAAATCAGATGAAATTTTAAGTGAGAATAAATTTTAAGAAAATATGATGAAATAAAAAAACTGATGAAATTTGAAGCAAATATAAATCTGCAGAAAATCTGATGAAAAATGATGAAATCTTAAGTAAATTTGATGAAATTTGTTATAAACCTAAATCTGAAGAAAATCTTATGAACCTTGAAGTAAATTACATAAGTCCATAAAAATATGGTGAAATCTGATTAATTATGAAGTGAACATGAATGTATTGAAAATCAAAAGAAAATTGGTTGAAATTAGAAGAAATTGAGTAAAACCTAAATCTGAAAATCTGATTAAATCTGAACAAAGTTGACGAAATTTGAAGTGAACAACAATCTGATGAAAAACTGATGAAATTTGAGGTTTATATAAATCTGAAGAAAATCGGATGAAATAAAAAAAAACTGATGAAATTTGATTGTAAACTAAAATTTGTAGGATATGAGATGAAATTTGAAGAAAAATTAATGAAATTTGAAGTGAACATAAATTTGAAGAAACTGTGATTAATTTGATTAAAATCTGATGAAATTTGAAGAGAATGTAAATTCTAAGAAAATCTGACTAAATCTGACTTAGACATAAATCTGAAGAAAATATGATGAAATATGAAGTAATCATAAGTCTGAAGAAAATCGATGAAATTTTAAGTGAGAATAAATTTTAAGAAAATATGATGAAATAAAAAAACTGATGAAATTTGAAGCAAATATAAATCTGCAGAAAATCTGATGAAAAATGATGAAATCTTAAGTAAATTTGATGAAATTTTTATAAACCTAAATCTGAAGAAATCTTATGAACCTTGAAGTAAATACATAAGTCCATAAAAATATGGTGAAATCTGATTAATTATGAATGTGAACATGAATGTATTGAAAATCAAAAGAAAATTGGTTGAAATTAGAAGAAATTGAGTAAAACCTAAATCTGAAAATCTGATTAAATCTGAACAAAGTTTGACGAAATTTGAAGTGAACAACAATCTGATGAAAAACTGATGAAATTTGAGGTTTATATAAATCTGAAGAAAATCGGATGAAATAAAAAAAAACTGATGAAATTTGATGTAAACTAAAATTTGTAGGATATGAGATGAAATTTGAAGAAAAATTAATGAAATTTGAAGTGAACATAAATTTGAAGAAACTGTGATTAATTTGATTAAAATCTGATGAAATTTGAAGAGAATGTAAATTCTAAGAAAATCTGACTAAATCTGACTTAGACATAAATCTGAAGAAAATATGATGAAATATGAAGTAATCATAAGTCTGAAGAAAATCGGATGAAATTTTAAGTGAGAATAAATTTAAGAAATATGATGAAATAAAAAAACTGATGAAATTTGAAGCAAATATAAATCTGCAGAAAATCTGATGAAAAATGATGAAATCTTAAGTAAATTTGATGAAATTTGTTATAAACCTAAATCTGAAGAAATCTTATGAACCTTGAAGTAAATACATAAGTCCATAAAAATATGGTGAAATCTGATTACTTATGAAGTGAACATGAATGTATTGAAAATCAAAAGAAAATTGGTTGAAATTAGAAGAAATTGAGTAAAACCTAAATCTGAAAATCTGATTAAATCTGAACAAAGTTTGACGAAATTTGAAGTGAACAACAATCTGATGAAAAACTGATGAAATTTGAGGTTTATATAAATCTGAAGAAAATCGGATGAAATAAAAAAAAACTGATGAAATTTGATGTAAACTAAAATTTGTAGGATATGAGATGAAATTTGAAGAAAAATTAATGAAATTTGAAGTGAACATAAATTTGAAGAAACTGTGATTAATTTGATTAAAATCTGATGAAATTTGAAGAGAATGTAAATTCTAAGAAAATCTGACTAAATCTGACTTAGACATAAATCTGAAGAAAATATGATGAAATATGAAGTAATCATAAGTCTGAAGAAAATCGGATGAAATTTTAAGTGAGAATAAATTTAAGAAATATGATGAAATAAAAAAACTGATGAAATTTGAAGCAAATATAAATCTGCAGAAAATCTGATGAAAAATGATGAAATCTTAAGTAAATTTGATGAAATTTGTTATAAACCTAAATCTGAAGAAAATCTTATGAACCTTGAAGTAAATACATAAGTCCATAAAAATATGGTGAAATCTGATTAATTATGAAGTGAACATGAATGTATTGAAAATCAAAAGAAAATTGGTTGAAATTAGAAGAAATTGAGTAAAACCTAAATCTGAAAATCTGATTAAATCTGAACAAAGTTTGACGAAATTTGAAGTGAACAAAAATCTTATGAAAAACTCATGAAATTTGAGGTCTATATAAATCTGAAGGAAATCGGATGAAATAAAAAAAAACTGATGAATTTGATGTAAACTAAAATTTGTAGGATATGAGATGAAATTTGAAGAAAAATTAATGAAATTTGAAGTGAACATAAATTTGAAGAAACTGTGATTAATTTGATTAAAATCTGATGAAATTTGAAGAGAATGTAAATTCTAAGAAAATCTGACTAAATCTGACTTAGACATAAATCTGAAGAAAATATGATGAAATATGAAGTAATCATAAGTTTAAAGAAAATCGGATGAAATTTTAAGTGAGAATAAATTTTAAGAAAATATGATGAAATAAAAAAACTGATGAAATTTGAAGCAAATATAAATCTGCAGAAAATCTGATGAAAAATGATGAAATCTTAAGTAAATTTGATGAAATTTGTTATAAACCTAAATCTGAAGAAAATCTTATGAACCTTGAAGTAAATACATAAATCCATAAAAATATGGTGAAATCTGATTAATTATGAAGTGAACATGAATGTATTGAAAATCAAAAGAAAATTGGTTGAAATTAGAAGAAATTGAGTAAAACCTAAATCTGAAAATCTGATTAAATCTGAACCAAAGTTTGACGAAATTTGAAGTGAACAAAAATCTTATGAAAAACTCATGAAATTTGAGGTCTATATAAATCTGAAGGAAATCAGATGAAATAAAAAAAACTGATGAAATTTGATGTAAACTAAAATTTGTAGGATATGAGATGAAATTTGAAGAAAAATTAATGAAATTTGAAGTGAACATAAATTTGAAGAAACTGTGATTAATTTGATTAAAATCTGATGAAATTTGAAGAGAATGTAAATTCTAAGAAAATCTGACTAAATCTGACTTAGACATAAATCTGAAGAAAATATGATGAAATATGAAGTAATCATAAGTTTAAAGAAAATCGGATGAAATTTTAAGTGAGAATAAATTTTAAGAAAATATGATGAAATAAAAAAACTGATGAAATTTGAAGCAAATATAAATCTGCAGAAAATCTGATGAAAAATGATGAAATCTTAAGTAAATTTGATGAAATTTGTTATAAACCTAAATCTGAAGAAAATCTTATGAACCTTGAAGTAAATACAAAGTCCATAAAAATATGGTGAAATCTGATTAATTATGAAGTGAACATGAATGTATTGAAAATCAAAAGAAATTGGATGAAATTAGAAGAAATTGAGTAAAACCTAAATCTGAAAATCTGAACAAAGTTTGACGAAATTTGAAGTGAACAAAAATCTGATGAAAAACTCATGAAATTTGAGGTCTATATAAATCTGAAGAAAATCGGATGAAATAAAAAAAACTGATGAAATTTGATGTAAACTAAAATATGTAGGATATGAGATGAAATTGAAGAAAAATTAATGAAATTTGAAGTGAACATAAATTTGAAGAAACTGTGATTAATTTGATTAAAATCTGATGAATTTGAAGAGAATGTAAATTCTAAGAAAATCTGACTAAATCTGACTTAAACATAAATCTGAAGAAAATATGATGAAATATGAAGTAATCATAAGTCTGAAGAAAATCTGATGAAATTTTAAGTGAGAATAAATTTCTAAGAAAATATGATGAAAGAAAAAAACTGATGAAATTTGAAGCAAATATAGATCTGCAGAAAATCTGATGAAAAAATGATGAAATCTTAAGTAAATTTGATGAAATTTGTTATAACCTAAATCTGAAGAAAATCTTATGAACCTAGAAGTAAATACATAAGTCCATAAAAATATGGTGAAATCTGATTAATTATGAAGTGAACATGAATGTATTGAAAATCAAAAGAAAATTGGTTCAAATTAGAAGAAATTGAGTAAAACCTAAATCTGAAAATCTGAACAAAGTTTGACGAAATTTGAAGTGAACAAAAATCTGATGAAAACTCATGAAATTTGAGGTCTATATAAATCTGAAGAAAATCGGATGAAATAAAAAAAACTGATGAAATTTGATATAAACTAAAATTTGTAGGATATGAGATGAAATTTGAAGAAAAATTAATGAAATTTGAAGTGAACATAAATTTGAAGAAACTGTGATTAATTTGATTCAAATCTGATGAAATTTGAAGAGAATGTAAATTCTAAGAAAATATGATTAAATCTGACTTAAACATAAATCTGAAGAAAATATGATGAAATATGAAGTAATCATAAGTCTGAAGAAAATCTGATGAAATTTTAAGTGAGAATAAATTTAAAGAAAATATGATGAAATAAAATTACTGATGAAATTTGAAGCAAATATAAATCTGCAGAAAATCTGATGAAAAATGATGAAATCTTAAGTAAATTTGATGAAATTTGTTATAAACCTAAATCTGAAGAAAATCTTATGAACCTTGAAGTAAATACATAAGTCCATAAAAATATGGTGAAATCTGATTAATTATGAAGTGAACATGAATGTATTGAAAATCAAAAGAAAATTGGTTGAAATTAGAAGAAATTGAGTAAAACCTAAATCTGAAAATCTGATTAAATCTGAACAAAGTTTGACGAAATTTGAAGTGAACAACAATCTGATGAAAAACTGATGAAATTTGAGGTTTATATAAATCTGAAGAAAATCGGATGAAATAAAAAAAAACTGATGAAATTTGATGTAAACTAAAATTTGTAGGATATGAGATGAAATTTGAAGAAAAATTAATGAAATTTGAAGTGAACATAAATTTGAAGAAACTGTGATTAATTTGATTAAAATCTGATGAAATTTGAAGAGAATGTAAATTCTAAGAAAATCTGACTAAATCTGACTTAGACATAAATCTGAAGAAAATATGATGAAATATGAAGTAATCATAAGTCTGAAGAAAATCGATGAAATTTTAAGTGAGAATAAATTTTAAGAAAATATGATGAAATAAAAAAACTGAGGAAATTTGAAGCAAATATAAATCTGCAGAAAATCAGATGAAAAATGATGAAATCTTAAGTAAATTTGATGAAATTTGTTATAAACCTAAATCTGAAGAAAATCTTATGAACCTTGAAGTAAATACATAAGTCCATAAAAATATGGTGAAATCTGATTAATTATGAAGTGAACATGAATGTATTAAAATCAAAAGAAAATTGGTTGAAATTAGAAGAAATTGAGTAAAACCTAAATCTGAAAATCTGATTAAATCTGAACAAAGTTTGACGAAATTTGAAGGTGAACAAAAATCTTATGAAAAACTCATGAAATTTGAGGTCTATATAAATCTGAAGGAAATCGGATGAAATAAAAAAAACTGATGAAATTTGATGTAAACTAAAATTTGTAGGATATGAGATGAAATTTGAAGAAAAATTAATGAAATTTGAAGTGAACATAAATTTGAAGAAACTGTGATTAATTTGATTAAAATCTGATGAAATTTGAAGAGAATGTAAATTCTAAGAAAATCTGACTAAATCTGACTTAGACATAAATCTGAAGAAAATATGATGAAATATGAAGTAATCATAAGTTTAAAGAAAATCGGATGAAATTTTAAGTGAGAATAAATTTTAAGAAAATATGATGAAATAAAAAAACTGATGAAATTTGAAGCAAATATAAATCTGCAGAAAATCTGATGAAAAATGATGAAATCTTAAGTAAATTTGATGAAAGTTGTTACAAACCTAAATCTGAAGAAAATCTTATGAACCTTGAAGTAAATACATAAATCCATAAAAATATGGTGAAATCTGATTAATTATGAAGTGAACATGAATGTATTGAAAATCAAAAGAAAATTGGTTGAAATTAGAAGAAATTGAGTAAAACCTAAATCTGAAAATCTGATTAAATCTGAACAAAGTTTGACGAAATTTGAAGTGAACAAAAATCTTATGAAAAACTCATGAAATTTTAGGTCTATATAAATCTGAAGGAAATCGGATGAAATAAAAAAAACTGATGAAATTTGATGTAAACTAAAATTTGTAGGATATGAGATGAAATTTGAAGAAAAATAATGAAATTTGAAGTGAACATAAATTTGAAGAAACTGTGATTAATTTGATTAAAATCTGATGAAATTTGAAGAGAATGTAAATTCTAAGAAATCTGACTAAATCTGACTTAGACATAAATCTGAAGAAAATATGATGAAATATGAAGTAATCATAAGTTTAAAGAAAATCGGATGAAATTTTAAGTGAGAATAAATTTTAAGAAAATATGATGAAATAAAAAAACTGATGAAATTTGAAGCAAATATAAATCTGCAGAAAATCTGATGAAAAATGATGAAATCTTAAGTAAATTTGATGAAAGTTGTTACAAACCTAAATCTGAAGAAAATCTTATGAACCTTGAAGTAAATACATAAATCCATAAAAATATGGTGAAATCTGATTAATTATGAAGTGAACATGAATGTATTGAAAATCAAAAGAAAATTGGTTGAAATTAGAAGAAATTGAGTAAAACCTAAATCTGAAAATCTGATTAAATCTGAACAAAGTTTGACGAAATTTGAAGTGAACAAAAATCTTATGAAAAACTCATGAAATTTGAGGTCTATATAAATCTGAAGGAAATCAGATGAAATAAAAAAAACTGATGAAATTTGATGTAAACTAAAATTTGTAGGATATGAGATGAAATTTGAAGAAAAATTAATGAAATTTGAAGTGAACATAAATTTGAAGAAACTGTGATTAATTTGATTAAAATCTGATGAAATTTGAAGAGAATGTAAATTCTAAGAAAATCTGACTAAATCTGACTTAGACATAAATCTGAAGAAAATATGATGAAATATGAAGTAATCATAAGTTTAAAGAAAATCGGATGAAATTTTAAGTGAGAATAAATTTTAAGAAAATATGATGAAATAAAAAAACTGATGAAATTTGAAGCAAATATAAATCTGCAGAAAATCTGATGAAAAATGATGAAATCTTAAGTAAATTTGATGAAATTTGTTATAAACCTAAATCTGAAGAAAATCTTATGAACCTTGAAGTAAATACAAAGTCCATAAAAATATGGTGAAATCTGATTAATTATGAAGTGAACATGAATGTATTGAAAATCAAAAGAAAATTGGATGAAATTAGAAGAAATTGAGTAAAACCTAAATCTGAAAATCTGAACAAAGTTTGACGAAATTTGAAGTGAACAAAAATCTGATGAAAAACTCATGAAATTTGAGGTCTATATAAATCTGAAGAAAATCGGATGAAATAAAAAAAACTGATGAAATTTGATGTAAACTAAAAATATGTAGGATATGAGATGAAATTTGAAGAAAAATTAATGAAATTTGAAGTGAACATAAATTTGAAGAAACTGTGATTAATTTGATTAAAATCTGATGAAATTTGAAGAGAATGTAAATTCTAAGAAAATCTGACTAAATCTGACTTAAACATAAATCTGAAGAAAATATGATGAAATATGAAGTAATCATAAGTCTGAAGAAAATCTGATGAAATTTTAAGTGAGAATAAATTTAAAGAAAATATGATGAAAGAAAAAAACTGATGAAATTTGAAGCAAATATAGATCTGCAGAAAATCTGATGAAAAATGATGAAATCTTAAGTAAATTTGATGAAATTTGTTATAAACCTAAATCTGAAGAAAATCTTATGAACCTAGAAGTAAATACATAAGTCCATAAAAATATGGTGAAATCTGATTAATTATGAAGTGAACATGAATGTATTGAAAATCAAAAGAAAATTGGTTCAAATTAGAAGAAATTGAGTAAAACCTAAATTTGAAAATCTGAACAAAGTTTGACGAAATTTGAAGTGAACAAAAATCTGATGAAAAACTCATGAAATTTGAGGTCTATATAAATCTGAAGAAAATCGGATGAAATAAAAAAAACTGATGAAATTTGATATAAACTAAAATTTGTAGGATATGAGATGAAATTTGAAGAAAAATTAATGAAATTTGAAGTGAACATAAATTTGAAGAAACTGTGATTAATTTGATTCAAATCTGATGAAATTTGAAGAGAATGTAAATTCTAAGAAAATATGATTAAATCTGACTTAAACATAAATCTGAAGAAAATATGATGAAATATGAAGTAATCATAAGTCTGAAGAAAATCTGATGAAATTTTAAGTGAGAATAAATTTAAAGAAAATATGATGAAATAAAATTACTGATGAAATTTGAAGCAAATATAAATCTGCAGAAAATCTGATGAAAAATGATGAAATCTTAAGTAAATTTGATGAAATTTGTTATAAACCTAAATCTGAAGAAAATCTTATGAACCTTGAAGTAAATACATAAGTCCATAAAAATATGGTGAAATCTGATTAATTATGAAGTGAACATGAATGTATTGAAAATCAAAAGAAAATTGGTTGAAATTAGAAGAAATTGAGTAAAACCTAAATCTGAAAATCTGATTAAATCTGAACAAAGTTTGACGAAATTTGAAGTGAACAACAATCTGATGAAAAACTGATGAAATTTGAGGTTTATATAAATCTGAAGAAAATCGGATGAAATAAAAAAAACTGATGAAATTTGATGTAAACTAAAATTTGTAGGATATGAGATGAAATTTGAAGAAAAATTAATGAAATTTGAAGTGAACATAAATTTGAAGAAACTGTGATTAATTTGATTAAAATCTGATGAAATTTGAAGAGAATGTAAATTCTAAGAAAATCTGACTAAATCTGACTTAGACATAAATCTGAAGAAAATATGATGAAATATGAAGTAATCATAAGTCTGAAGAAAATCGGATGAAATTTTAAGTGAGAATAAATTTTAAGAAAATATGATGAAATAAAAAAACTGAGGAAATTTGAAGCAAATATAAATCTGCAGAAAATCTGATGAAAAATGATGAAATCTTAAGTAAATTTGATGAAATTTGTTATAAACCTAAATCTGAAGAAAATCTTATGAACCTTGAAGTAAATACATAAGTCCATAAAAATATGGTGAAATCTGATTAATTATGAAGTGAACATGAATGTATTTAAAATCAAAAGAAAATTGGTTGAAATTAGAAGAAATTGAGTAAAACCTAAATCTGAAAATCTGATTAAATCTGAACAAAGTTTGACGAAATTTGAAGTGAACAAAAATCTTATGAAAAACTCATGAAATTTGAGGTCTATATAAATCTGAAGGAAATCGGATGAAATAAAAAAAACTGATGAAATTTGATGTAAACTAAAATTTGTAGGATATGAGATGAAATTTGAAGAAAAATTAATGAAATTTGAAGTGAACATAAATTTGAAGAAACTGTGATTAATTTGATTAAAATCTGATGAAATTTGAAGAGAATGTAAATTCTAAGAAAATCTGACTAAATCTGACTTAGACATAAATCTGAAGAAAATATGATGAAATATGAAGTAATCATAAGTTTAAAGAAAATCGGATGAAATTTTAAGTGAGAATAAATTTTAAGAAAATATGATGAAATAAAAAAACTGATGAAATTTGAAGCAAATATAAATCTGCAGAAAATCTGATGAAAAATGATGAAATCTTAAGTAAATTTGATGAAAGTTGTTACAAACCTAAATCTGAAGAAAATCTTATGAACCTTGAAGTAAATACATAAATCCATAAAAATATGGTGAAATCTGATTAATTATGAAGTGAACATGAATGTATTGAAAATCAAAAGAAAATTGGTTGAAATTAGAAGAAATTGAGTAAAACCTAAATCTGAAAATCTGATTAAATCTGAACAAAGTTTGACGAAATTTGAAGTGAACAAAAATCTTATGAAAAACTCATGAAATTTGAGGTCTATATAAATCTGAAGGAAATCGGATGAAATAAAAAAAACTGATGAAATTTGATGTAAACTAGAATTTGTAGGATATGAGATGAAATTTGAAGAAAAATTAATGAAATTTGAAGTGAACATAAATTTGAAGAAACTGTGATTAATTTGATTAAAATCTGATGAAATTTGAAGAGAATGTAAATTCTAAGAAAATCTGACTAAATCTGACTTAGACATAAATCTGAAGAAAATATGATGAAATATGAAGTAATCATAAGTTTAAAGAAAATCAGATGAAATTTTAAGTGAGAATAAATTTTAAGAAAATATGATGAAATAAAAAAACTGATGAAATTTGAAGCAAATATAAATCTGCAGAAAATCTGATGAAAAATGATGAAATCTTAAGTAAATTTGATGAAATTTGTTATAAACCTAAATCTGAAGAAAATCTTATGAACCTTGAAGTAAATACATAAATCCATAAAAATATGGTGAAATCTGATTAATTATGAAGTGAACATGAATGTATTGAAAATCAAAAGAAAATTGGTTGAAATTAGAAGAAATTGAGTAAAACCTAAATCTGAAAATCTGATTAAATCTGAACAAAGTTTGACGAAATTTGAAGTGAACAAAAATCTTATGAAAAACTCATGAAATTTGAGGTCTATATAAATCTGAAGGAAATCGGATGAAATAAAAAAAACTGATGAAATTTGATGTAAACTAAAATTTGTAGGATATGAGATGAAATTTGAAGAAAAATTAATGAAATTTGAAGTGAACATAAATTTGAAGAAACTGTGATTAATTTGATTAAAATCTGATGAAATTTGAAGAGAATGTAAATTCTAAGAAAATCTGACTAAATCTGACTTATACATAAATCTGAAGAAAATATGATGAAATATGAAGTAATCATAAGTTTAAAGAAAATCGGATGAAATTTTAAGTGAGAATAAATTTTAAGAAAATATGATGAAATAAAAAAACTGATGAAATTTGAAGCAAATATAAATCTGCAGAAAATCTGATGAAAAATGATGAAATCTTAAGTAAATTTGATGAAATTTGTTATAAACCTAAATCTGAAGAAAATCTTATGAACCTTGAAGTAAATACAAAGTCCATAAAAATATGGTGAAATCTGATTAATTATGAAGTGAACATGAATGTATTGAAAATCAAAAGAAAATTGGATGAAATTAGAAGAAATTGAGTAAAACCTAAATCTGAAAATCTGAACAAAGTTTGACGAAATTTGAAGTGAACAAAAATCTGATGAAAAACTCATGAAATTTGAGGTCTATATAAATCTGAAGAAAATCGGATGAAATAAAAAAAACTGATGAAATTTGATGTAAACTAAAATATGTAGGATATGAGATGAAATTTGAAGAAAAATTAATGAAATTTGAAGTGAACATAAATTTGAAGAAACTGTGATTAATTTGATTAAAATCTGATGAAATTTGAAGAGAATGTAAATTCTAAGAAAATCTGACTAAATCTGACTTAAACATAAATCTGAAGAAAATATGATGAAATATGAAGTAATCATAAGTCTGAAGAAAATCTGATGAAATTTTAAGTGAGAATAAATTTAAAGAAAATATGATGAAATAAAAAAACTGATGAAATTTGAAGCAAATATAGATCTGCAGAAAATCTGATGAAAAATGATGAAATCTTAAGTAAATTTGATGAAATTTGTTATAAACCTAAATCTGAAGAAAATCTTATGAACCTAGAAGTAAATACATAAGTCCATAAAAATATGGTGAAATCTGATTAATTATGAAGTGAACATGAATGTATTGAAAATCAAAAGAAAATTGGTTGAAATTAGAAGAAATTGAGTAAAACCTAAATCTGAAAATCTGAACAAAGTTTGACGAAATTTGAAGTGAACAAAAATTTGATGAAAAACTCATGAAATTTGAGGTCTATATAAATCTGAAGAAAATCGGATGAAATAAAAAAAAATGATGAAATTTGATGTAAACTAAAATTTGTAGGATATGAGATGAAATTTGAAGAAAAATTAATGAAATTTGAAGTGAACATAAATTTGAAGAAACTGTGATTAATTTGATTCAAATCTGATGAAATTTGAAGAGAATGTAAATTCTAAGAAAATCTGACTAAATCTGACTTAGACATAAATCTGAAGAAAATATGATGAAATATGAAGTAATCATAAGTCTGAAGAAAATCGGATGAAATTTTAAGTGAGAATAAATTTTAAGAAAATATGATGAAATAAAAAAACTGAGGAAATTTGAAGCAAATATAAATCTGCAGAAAATCTGATGAAAAATGATGAAATCTTAAGTAAATTTGATGAAATTTGTTATAAACCTAAATCTGAAGAAAATCTTATGAACCTTGAAGTAAATACATAAGTCCATAAAAATATGGTGAAATCTGATTAATTATGAAGTGAACATGAATGTATTGAAAATCAAAAGAAAATTGGTTGAAATTAGAAGAAATTGAGTAAAACCTAAATCTGAAAATCTGATTAAATCTGAACAAAGTTTGACGAAATTTGAAGTGAACAAAAATCTTATGAAAAACTCATGAAATTTGAGGTCTATATAAATCTGAAGGAAATCGGATGAAATAAAAAAAACTGATGAAATTTGATGTAAACTAAAATTTGTAGGATATGAGATGAAATTTGAAGAAAAATTAATGAAATTTGAAGTGAACATAAATTTGAAGAAACTGTGATTAATTTGATTAAAATCTGATGAAATTTGAAGAGAATGTAAATTCTAAGAAAATCTGACTAAATCTGACTTAGACATAAATCTGAAGAAAATATGATGAAATATGAAGTAATCATAAGTTTAAAGAAAATCGGATGAAATTTTAAGTGAGAATAAATTTTAAGAAAATATGATGAAATAAAAAAACTGATGAAATTTGAAGCAAATATAAATCTGCAGAAAATCTGATGAAAAATGATGAAATCTTAAGTAAATTTGATGAAAGTTGTTACAAACCTAAATCTGAAGAAAATCTTATGAACCTTGAAGTAAATACATAAATCCATAAAAATATGGTGAAATCTGATTAATTATGAAGTGAACATGAATGTATTGAAAATCAAAAGAAAATTGGTTGAAATTAGAAGAAATTGAGTAAAACCTAAATCTGAAAATCTGATTAAATCTGAACAAAGTTTGACGAAATTTGAAGTGAACAAAAATCTTATGAAAAACTCATGAAATTTGAGGTCTATATAAATCTGAAGGAAATCGGATGAAATAAAAAAAACTGATGAAATTTGATGTAAACTAGAATTTGTAGGATATGAGATGAAATTTGAAGAAAAATTAATGAAATTTGAAGTGAACATAAATTTGAAGAAACTGTGATTAATTTGATTAAAATCTGATGAAATTTGAAGAGAATGTAAATTCTAAGAAAATCTGACTAAATCTGACTTAGACATAAATCTGAAGAAAATATGATGAAATATGAAGTAATCATAAGTTTAAAGAAAATCAGATGAAATTTTAAGTGAGAATAAATTTTAAGAAAATATGATGAAATAAAAAAACTGATGAAATTTGAAGCAAATATAAATCTGCAGAAAATCTGATGAAAAATGATGAAATCTTAAGTAAATTTGATGAAATTTGTTATAAACCTAAATCTGAAGAAAATCTTATGAACCTTGAAGTAAATACATAAATCCATAAAAATATGGTGAAATCTGATTAATTATGAAGTGAACATGAATGTATTGAAAATCAAAAGAAAATTGGTTGAAATTAGAAGAAATTGAGTAAAACCTAAATCTGAAAATCTGATTAAATCTGAACAAAGTTTGACGAAATTTGAAGTGAACAAAAATCTTATGAAAAACTCATGAAATTTGAGGTCTATATAAATCTGAAGGAAATCGGATGAAATAAAAAAAACTGATGAAATTTGATGTAAACTAAAATTTGTAGGATATGAGATGAAATTTGAAGAAAAATTAATGAAATTTGAAGTGAACATAAATTTGAAGAAACTGTGATTAATTTGATTAAAATCTGATGAAATTTGAAGAGAATGTAAATTCTAAGAAAATCTGACTAAATCTGACTTATACATAAATCTGAAGAAAATATGATGAAATATGAAGTAATCATAAGTTTAAAGAAAATCGGATGAAATTTTAAGTGAGAATAAATTTTAAGAAAATATGATGAAATAAAAAAACTGATGAAATTTGAAGCAAATATAAATCTGCAGAAAATCTGATGAAAAATGATGAAATCTTAAGTAAATTTGATGAAATTTGTTATAAACCTAAATCTGAAGAAAATCTTATGAACCTTGAAGTAAATACAAAGTCCATAAAAATATGGTGAAATCTGATTAATTGTGAAGTGAACATGAATGTATTGAAAATCAAAAGAAAATTGGATGAAATTAGAAGAAATTGAGTAAAACCTAAATCTGAAAATCTGAACAAAGTTTGCCGAAATTTGAAGTGAACAAAAATCTGATGAAAAACTCATGAAATTTGAGGTCTATATAAATCTGAAGAAAATCGGATGAAATAAAAAAAACTGATGAAATTTGATGTAAACTAAAATATGTAGGATATGAGATGAAATTTGAAGAAAAATTAATGAAATTTGAAGTGAACATAAATTTGAAGAAACTGTGATTAATTTGATTAAAATCTGATGAAATTTGAAGAGAATGTAAATTCTAAGAAAATCTGACTAAATCTGACTTAAACATAAATCTGAAGAAAATATGATGAAATATGAAGTAATCATAAGTCTGAAGAAAATCTGATGAAATTTTAAGTGAGAATAAATTTAAAGAAAATATGATGAAATAAAAAAACTGATGAAATTTGAAGCAAATATAGATCTGCAGAAAATCTGATGAAAAATGATGAAATCTTAAGTAAATTTGATGAAATTTGTTATAAACCTAAATCTGAAGAAAATCTTATGAACCTAGAAGTAAATACATAAGTCCATAAAAATATGGTGAAATCTGATTAATTATGAAGTGAACATGAATGTATTGAAAATCAAAAGAAAATTGGTTGAAATTAGAAGAAATTGAGTAAAACCTAAATCTGAAAATCTGAACAAAGTTTGACGAAATTTGAAGTGAACAAAAATCTGATGAAAAACTCATGAAATTTGAGGTCTATATAAATCTGAAGAAAATCGGATGAAATAAAAAAAAATGATGAAATTTGATGTAAACTAAAATTTGTAGGATATGAGATGAAATTTGAAGAAAAATTAATGAAATTTGAAGTGAACATAAATTTGAAGAAACTGTGATTAATTTGATTCAAATCTGATGAAATTTGAAGAGAATGTAAATTCTAAGAAAATATGATTAAATCTGACTTAAACATAAATCTGAATAAAATATGATGAAATATGAAGTAATCATTAGTCTGAAGAAAATCTGATGAAATTTTAAGTGAGAATAAATTTTAAGAAAATATGATGAAATAAAATTACTGATGAAATTTGAAGCAAATATAAATCTGCAGAAAATCTGATGAAAAATGATGAAATCTTAAGTAAATTTGATGAAATTTGTTATAAACCTAAATCTGAAGAAAATCTTATGAACCTTGAAGTAAATACATAAGTCCATAAAAATATGGTGAAATCTGATTAATTATGAAGTGAACATGAATGTATTGAAAATCAAAAGAAAATTGGATGAAATTAGAAGAAATTGAGTAAAACCTAAATCTGAAAATCTGATTAAATCTGAACAAAGTTTGACGAAATTTGAAGTGAACAAAAATCTGATGAAAAACTCATGAAATTTGAGGTCTATATAAATCTGAAGAAAATCGGATGAAATAAAAAAACTGATGAAATTTGATGTAAACTAAACTTTGTAGGATATGAGATGAAATTTGAAGAAAAATTAATGAAATTTGAAGTGAACATAAATTTGAAGAAACTGTGATTAATTTGATTAAAATCTGATGAAATTTGAAGAGAATGTAAATTCTAAGAAAATCTGACTAAATCTGACTTAAACATAAATCTGAAGAAAATATGATGAAATATGAAGTAATCATAAGTCTGAAGAAAATTTGATGAAATTTTAAGTGAGAATACATTTAAAGAAAATATGATGAAATAAAAAAACTGATGAAATTTGAAGCAAATATAGATCTGCAGAAAATCTGATGAAAAATGATGAAATCTTAAGTAAATTTGATGAAATTTGTTATAAACCTAAATCTGAAGAAAATCTTATGAACCTTGAAGTAAATACATAAGTCCATAAAAATATGGTGAAATCTGATTAATTATGAAGTGAACATGAATGTATTGAAAATCAAAAGAAAATTGGTTGAAATTAGAAGAAATTGAGTAAAACCTAAATCTGAAAATCTGAACAAAGTTTGACGAAATTTGAAGTGAACAAAAATCTGATGAAAAACTCATGAAATTTGAGGTCTATATAAATCTGAAGAAAATCGGATGAAATAAAAAAAACTGATGAAATTTGATGTAAACTAAAATTTGTAGGATATGAGATGAAATTTGAAGAAAAATTAATGAAATTTGAAGTGAACATAAATTTGAAGAAACTGTGATTAATTTGATTCAAATCTGATGAAATTTGAAGAGAATGTAAATTCTAAGAAAATATGATTAAATCTGACTTAAACATAAATCTGAAGAAAATATGATGAAATATGAAGTAATCATAAGTCTGAAGAAAATCTGATGAAATTTTAAGTGAGAATAAATTTAAAGAAAATATGATGAAATAAAATTACTGATGAAATTTGAAGCAAATATAAATCTGCAGAAAATCTGATGAAAAATGATGAAATCTTAAGTAAATTTGATGAAATTTGTTATAAACCTAAATCTGAAGAAAATCTTATGAACCTTGAAGTAAATACATAAGTCCATAAAAATATGGTGAAATCTGATTAATTATGAAGTGAACATGAATGTATTGAAAATCAAAGAAAATTGGATGAAATTAGAAGAAATTGAGTAAAACCTAAATCTGAAAATCTGATTAAATCTGAACAAAGTTTGACGAAATTTGAAGTGAACAAAAATCTGATGAAAAACTCATGAAATTTGAGGTCTATATAAATCTGAAGAAAATCGGATGAAATAAAAAAACTGATGAAATTTGATGTAAACTAAAATTTGTAGGATATGAGATGAAATTTGAAGAAAAATTAATGAAATTTGAAGTGAACATAAATTTGAAGAAACTGTGATTAATTTGATTAAAATCTGATGAAATTTGAAGAGAATGTAAATTCTAAGAAAATCTGACTAAATCTGACTTAAACATAAATCTGAAGAAAATATGATGAAATATGAAGTAATCATAAGTCTGAAGAAAATCTGATGAAATTTTAAGTGAGAATAAATTTAAAGAAAATATGATGAAATAAAAAAAACTGATGAAATTTGAAGCAAATATAGATCTGCAGAAAATCTGATGAAAAATGATGAAATCTAAGTAAATTTGATGAAATTTGTTATAAACCTAAATCTGAAGAAAATCTTATGAACCTTGAAGTAAATACATAAGTCCATAAAAATATGGTGAAATCTGATTAATTATGAAGTGAACATGAATGTATTGAAAATCAAAAGAAAATTGGTTGAAATTAGAAGAAATTGAGTAAAACCTAAATCTGAAAATCTGAACAAAGTTTGACGAAATTTGAAGTGAACAAAAATCTGATGAAAAACTCATGAAATTTGAGGTCTATATAAATCTGAAGAAAATCGGATGAAATAAAAAAAACTGATGAAATTTGATGTAAACTAAAATTTGTAGGATATGAGATGAAATTTGAAGAAAAATTAATGAAATTTGAAGTGAACATAAATTTGAAGAAACTGTGATTAATTTGATTCAAATCTGATGAAATTTGAAGAGAATGTAAATTCTAAGAAAATATGATTAAATCTGACTTAAACATAAATCTGAAGAAAATATGATGAAATATGAAGTAATCATAAGTCTGAAGAAAATCTGATGAAATTTTAAGTGAGAATAAATTTAAAGAAAATATGATGAAATAAAAAAACTGATGAAATTTGAAGCAAATATAGATCTGCAGAAAATCTGATTAAAAATGATGAAATCTTAAGTAAATTTGATGAAATTTATTATAAACCTAAATCTGAAGAAAATCTTATGAACCTTGAAGTAAATACATAAGTCCATAAAAATATGGTGAAATCTGATTAATTATGAAGTGAACATGAATGTATTGAAAATCAAAAGAAAATTGGTTGAAATTAGAAGAAATTGAGTAAAACCTAAATCTGAAAATCTGAACAAAGTTTGACGAAATTTGAAGTGAACAAAAATCTGATGAAAAACTCATGAAATTTGAGGTCTATATAAATCTGAAGAAAATCGGATGAAATAAAAAAAACTGATGAAATTTGATGTAAACTAAAATTTGTAGGATATGAGATGAAATTTGAAGAAAAATTAATGAAATTTGAAGTGAACATAAATTTGAAGAAACTGTGATTAATTTGATTAAAATCTAATGAAATTTGAAGAGAATGTAAATTCTAAGAAAATCTGACTAAATCTGACTTAAACATAAATCTGAAGAAAATATGATGAAATATGAAGTAATCATAAGTCTGAAGAAAATCTGATGAAATTTTAAGTGAGAATAAATTTAAAGAAAATATGATGAAATAAAAAAACTGATGAAATTTGAAGCAAATATAGATCTGCAGAAAATCTGATGAAAATGATGAAATCTTAAGTAAATTTGATGAAATTTGTTATAAACCTAAATCTGAAGAAAATCTTATGACCTTGAAGTAAATACATAAGTCCATAAAAATATGGTGAAATCTGATTAATTATGAAGTGAACATGAATGTATTGAAAATCAAAAGAAAATTGGTTGAAATTAGAAGAAATTGAGTAAAACCTAAATCTGAAAATCTGAACAAAGTTTGACGAAATTTGAAGTGAACAAAAATCTGATGAAAAACTCATGAAATTTGAGGTCTATATAAATCTGAAGAAAATCGGATGAAATAAAAAAAACTGATGAAATTTGATGTAAACTAAAATTTGTAGGATATGAGATGAAATTTGAAGAAAAATTAATGAAATTTGAAGTGAACATAAATTTGAAGAAACTGTGATTAATTTGATTCAAATCTGATGAAATTTGAAGAGAATGTAAATTCTAAGAAAATATGATTAAATCTGACTTAAACATAAATCTGAAGAAAATATGATGAAATATGAAGTAATCATAAGTCTGAAGAAAATCTGATGAAATTTTAAGTGAGAATAAATTTAAAGAAAATATGATGAAATAAAAAAACTGATGAAATTTGAAGCAAATATAGATCTGCAGAAAATCTGATTAAAAATGATGAAATCTTAAGTAAATTTGATGAAATTTATTATAAACCTAAATCTGAAGAAAATCTTATGAACCTTGAAGTAAATACATAAGTCCATAAAAATATGGTGAAATCTGATTAATTATGAAGTGAACATGAATGTATTGAAAATCAAAAGAAAATTGGTTGAAATTAGAAGAAATTGAGTAAAACCTAAATCTGAAAATCTGAACAAAGTTTGACGAAATTTGAAGTGAACAAAAATCTGATGAAAAACTCATGAAATTTGAGGTCTATATAAATCTGAAGAAAATCGGATGAAATAAAAAAAACTGATGAAATTTGATGTAAACTAAAATTTGTAGGATATGAGATGAAATTTGAAGTGAACATAAATTTGAAGAAACTGTGATTAATTTGATTCAAATCTGATGAAATTTGAAGAGAATGTAAATTCTAAGAAAATATGATTAAATATGACTTAAACATAAATCTGAAGAAAATATGATGAAATATGAAGTAATCATAAGTTTGAAGAAAATCTGATGAAATTTTAAGTGAGAATAAATTTAAAGAAAATATGATGAAATAAAATTACTGATGAAATTTGAAGCAAATATAAATCTGCAGAAAATCTGATGAAAAATGATGAAATCTTAAGTAAATTTGATGAAATTTGTTATAAACCTAAATCTGAAGAAAATCTTATGAACCTTGAAGTAAATACATAAGTCCATAAAAATATGGTGAAATCTGATTAATTATGAAGTGAACATGAATGTATTGAAAATCAAAAGAAAATTGGATGAAATTAGAAGAAATTGAGTAAAACCTAAATCTGAAAATCTGATTAAATCTGAACAAAGTTTGACGAAATTTGAAGTGAATAAAAATCTGATGAAAAACTCATGAAATTTGAGGTCTATATAAATCTGAAGAAAATCGGATGAAATAAAAAAAACTGATGAAATTTGATGTAAACTAAAATTTTTAGGATATGAGATGAAATTTGAAGAAAAATTAATGAAATTTGAAGTGAACATAAATTTGAAGAAACTGTGATTAATTTGATTCAAATCTGATGAAATTTGAAGAGAATGTAAATTCTAAGAAAATATGATTAAATCTGACTTAAACATAAATCTGAAGAAAATATGATGAAATATGAAGTAATCATAAGTCTGAAGAAAATCTGATGAAATTTTAAGTGAGAATAAATTTAAAGAAAATATCATGAAATAAAAAAACTGATGAAATTTGAAGCAAATATAAATCTCTAGAACATATGATGAAATCTTAAGTAAATTTGATTAATTTTGATATAAACCTAAATCTGAAGAAAATCTTATGAACCTTGAAGTAAATACATAAGTCCATAAAAATATGGTGAAATCTGATTAATTATGAAGTGAACATGAATGTATTGAAAATCAAAAGAAAATTGGATGAAATTAGAAGAAATTGAGTAAAACCTAAATCTGAAAATCTGATTAAATCTGAACAAAGTTTGACGAAATTTGAAGTGAACAAAAATCTGATGAAAAACTCATGAAATTTGAGGTCTATATAAATCTGAAGAAAATCGGATGAAATAAAAAAACTGATGAAATTTGATGTAAACTAAAATTTGTAGGATATGAGATGAAATTTGAAGAAAAATTAATGAAATTTGAAGTGAACATAAATTTGAAGAAACTGTGATTAATTTGATTAAAATCTGATGAAATTTGAAGAGAATGTAAATTCTAAGAAAATCTGACTAAATCTGACTTAAACATAAATCTGAAGAAAATATGATGAAATATGAAGTAATCATAAGTCTGAAGAAAATCTGATGAAATTTTAAGTGAGAATAAATTTAAAGAAAATATGATGAAATAAAAAAACTGATGAAATTTGAAGCAAATATAGATCTGCAGAAAATCTGATGAAAAATGATGAAATCTTAAGTAAATTTGATGAAATTTGTTATAAACCTAAATCTGAAGAAAATCTTATGAACCTTGAAGTAAATACTTAAGTCCATAAAAATATGGTGAAATCTGATTAATTATGAAGTGAACATGAATGTATTGAAAATCAAAAGAAAATTGGTTGAAATTAGAAGAAATTGAGTAAAACCTAAATCTGAAAATCTGAACAAAGTTTGACGAAATTTGAAGTGAACAAAAATCTGATGAAAAACTCATGAAATTTGAGGTCTATATAAATCTGAAGAAAATCGGATGAAATAAAAAAATTGATGAAATTTGATGTAAACTAAAATTTGTAGGATATGAGATGAAATTTGAAGAAAAATTAATGAAATTTGAAGTGAACATAAATTTGAAGAAACTGTGATTAATTTGATTCAAATCTGATGAAATTTGAAGAGAATGTAAATTCTAAGAAAATATGATTAAATCTGACTTAAACATAAATCTGAAGAAAATATGATGAAATATGAAGTAATCATAAGTCTGAAGAAAATCTGATGAAATTTTAAGTGAGAATAAATTTAAAGAAAATATGATGAAATAAAATTACTGATGAAATTTGAAGCAAATATAAATCTGCAGAAAATCTGATGAAAAATGATGAAATCTTAAGTAAATCTGATGAAATTTGTTATAAACCTAAATCTGAAGAAAATCTTATGAACCTTGAAGTAAATACATAAGTCCATAAAAATATGGTGAAATCTGATTAATTATGAAGTGAACATGAATGTATTGAAAATCAAAAGAAAATTGGATGAAATTAGAAGAAATTGAGTAAAACCTAAATCTGAAAATCTGATTAAATCTGAACAAAGTTTGACGAAATTTGAAGTGAACAAAAATCTGATGAAAAAACTCATGAAATTTGAGGTCTATATAAATCTGAAGAAAATCGGATGAAATAAAAAAACTGATGAAATTTGATGTAAACTAAAATTTGTAGGATATGAGATGAAATTTGAAGAAAAATTAATGAAATTTGAAGTGAACATAAATTTGAAGAAACTGTGATTAATTTGATTAAAATCTGATGAAATTTGAAGAGAATGTAAATTCTAAGAAAATCTGACTAAATCTGACTTAAACATAAATCTGAAGAAAATATGATGAAATATGAAGTAATCATAAGTCTGAAGAAAATCTGATGAAATTTTAAGTGAGAATAAATTTAAAGAAAATATGATGAAATAAAAAAACTGATGAAATTTGAAGCAAATATAGATCTGCAGAAAATCTGATGAAAAATGATGAAATCTTAAGTAAATTTGATGAAATTTGTTATAAACCTAAATCTGAAGAAAATCTTATGAACCTTGAAGTAAATACATAAGTCCATAAAAATATGGTGAAATCTGATTAATTATGAAGTGAACATGAATGTATTGAAAATCAAAAGAAAATTGGTTGAAATTAGAAGAAATTGAGTAAAACCTAAATCTGAAAATCTGAACAAAGTTTGACGAAATTTGAAGTGAACAAAAATCTGATGAAAAACTCATGAAATTTGAGGTCTATATAAATCTGAAGAAAATCGGATGAAATAAAAAAAATTGATGAAATTTGATGTAAACTAAAATTTGTAGGATATGAGATGAAATTTGAAGAAAAATTAATGAAATTTGAAGTGAACATAAATTTGAAGAAACTGTGATTAATTTGATTCAAATCTGATGAAATTTGAAGAGAATGTAAATTCTAAGAAAATATGATTAAATCTGACTTAAACATAAATCTGAAGAAAATATGATGAAATATGAAGTAATCATAAGTCTGAAGAAAATCTGATGAAATTTTAAGTGAGAATAAATTTAAAGCAAATATGATGAAATAAAATTACTGATGAAATTTGAAGCAAATATAAATCTGCAGAAAATCTGATGAAAAATGATGAAATCTTAAGTAAATCTGATGAAATTTGTTATAAACCTAAATCTGAAGAAAATCTTATGAACCTTGAAGTAAATACATAAGTCCATAAAAATATGGTGAAATCTGATTAATTATGAAGTGAACATGAATGTATTGAAAATCAAAAGAAAATTGGATGAAATTAGAAGAAATTGAGTAAAACCTAAATCTGAAAATCTGATTAAATCTGAACAAAGTTTGACGAAATTTGAAGTGAACAAAAATCTGATGAAAAACTCATGAAATTTGAGGTCTATATAAATCTGAAGAAAATCGGATGAAATAAAAAAACTGATGAAATTTGATGTAAACTAAAATTTGTAGGATATGAGATGAAATTTGAAGAAAAATTAATGAAATTTGAAGTGAACATAAATTTGAAGAAACTGTGATTAATTTGATTAAAATCTGATGAAATTTGAAGAGAATGTAAATTCTAAGAAAATCTGACTAAATCTGACTTAAAAATAAATCTGAAGAAAATATGATGAAATATGAAGTAATCATAAGTCTGAAGAAAATCTGATGAAATTTTAAGTGAGAATAAATTTAAAGAAAATATGATGAAATAAAAAAACTGATGAAATTTGAAGCAAATATAGATCTGCAGAAAATCTGATGAAAAATGATGAAATCTTAAGTAAATTTGATGAAATTTGTTATAAACCTAAATCTGAAGAAAATCTTATGAACCTTGAAGTAAATACATAAGTCCATAAAAATATGGTGAAATCTGATTAATTATGAAGTGAACATGAATGTATTGAAAATCAAAAGAAAATTGGTTGAAATTAGA
>CATIWC010003906.1:0-43772 GCA_948472305.1 Vicia faba | reverse complement strand
GTGATGAAGTTACCTAAAATTTGGTGATGGAGAAGAAGAAAAATATTGAAATTGTTTACATCTATTATACCATAATACAATGTGAATATGGTGAATAAATATACTATCTAGCCTCATTATATAGTTTTAATTTTTACGAACGTATATGAAATATGTGTCATTATTTAATAGTCTTTTAACTTAGTTTCTTAGTGATGAAGTAACCTAAAATTTGATGTTGTAGAAGAAGTAAAATATGCAAAATTATTTACATTTATAATTCCATAATACAATATGAATATGGAGAATAAATATACTATCGATCCTCATTATAAAATTTTAAATATTACCTGTGTATATGAAATATGTATCATTAATAATAGTCTTTTAACTTAGTGTCTTAGCTATGAAGTAACCTAAAATTTTGTGATGTAGAAGAAGAAAAATATTCAAAAAATCACATATATTATTCCATATTACACTGTAAATATGGTGACTAAAAACTGTATTAAGATTTATTATATAATATCACTTATTCCTTAAATATATACAATATTTGTCATTAATCAATAGTCTTTTAACGTATTTGCTTAGTGATGAAGTTACCTAAAATTTGGTGATGGAGAAGAAGAAAAATATTGAAATTGTTTACATCTATTATACCATAATACAATGTGAATATGGTGAATAAATATACTATCTAGCCTCATTATATAGTTTTAATTTTTACGAACGTATATGAAATATGTGTCATTATTTAATAGTCTTTTAACTTAGTTTCTTAGTGATGATGTAACCTAAAATTTGATGATGTAGAAGAAGTAAAATATTCAAAACTATTTACTTCTATAATTCCATAATACAATATGAATATGGAGAATAAATATACTATCGATCCTCATTATATAATTTTAATTATTTCCTGTGTATATGAAATATGTGTCACTAATATTAGTCTTTTAACTTAATGTCTTAGCTATGAAGTAACCTAAAATTTTGTGATGTAGAAGAAGAAAAATATCGAAAAAATTAACATATATTATTCCATATTACACTGTAAATATGGTGACTAAAAACTGTATTAAGCTTTATTATATAATATCACTTATTAACTTTATTTATACAATATTTGTCATTAATCAATAGTCTTTTAACGTATTTTTTTTAGTGAAAAAGTTACCTAAAATTTGCTGATGGAGAAGAAGAAAAATATTGAAATTGTTTACATCTATTATACCATAATACAATGTGAATATGGTGAATAAATATACTATCTACCCTCATTATATAGTTTTAATTATTACGAACGTATATTAAATATGTGTCATTATTTAATAGTCTTTTAACTTAGTTTCTTAGTGATGAAGTACACTAAAATTTGATGGTGTAGAAGAAGTAAAATATTCAAAGCTATTTACATTTATAATTTCATAACACAATATGAATATGCAGAATAAATATACTATCGATCCTCATTATAAAATTTTAAATATTACCTGTGTATATGAAATATGTATCATTAATATTAGTCTTTTAACTTAATGTCTTAGCTATGAAGTAACCTAAAATTTTGTGATGTAGAAGAAGAAAAATATCGAAAAAATCACATATAGTATTCCATATTACACTGTAAATATGGTGACTAAGAACTGTATTAAGCTTTATTATATAATATCACTTATTAACTATATATATACAATATTTGTCATTAATCAATAGTCTTTTAACGTATTTGCTTAGTGATGAAGTTACCTAAAATTTGGTGATGGAGAAGAAGAAAAATATTGAAATTGTTTACATCTATTATACCATAATACAATGTGAATATGGTGAATAAATATACTATCTAGCCTCATTATATAGTTTTAATTATTACGAACGTATATGAAATATGTGTCATTATTTAATAGTCTTTTAACTTAGTTTCTTAGTGATGATGTAACCTAAAATTTGATGATGTAGAAGAAGTAAAATATTCAAAACTATTTACTTCTATAATTCCATAATACAATATGAATATGGAGAATAAATATACTATCGATCCTCATTATATAATTTTAATTATTTCCTGTGTATATGAAATATGTGTCACTAATATTAGTCTTTTAACTTAATGTCTTAGCTATGAAGTAACCTAAAATTTTGTGATGTAAAAGAAGAAAAATATTGAAAAAATTAACATATATTATTCCATATTACACTGTAAATATGGTGACTAAAAACTGTATTAAGCTTTATTATATAATATCACTTATTAACTATATATATACAATATTTTTCATTAATCAATAGTCTTTTAACGTATTTGCTTAGTGATGAAGTTACCTAAAATTTTGTGATGGAGAAGAAGTAACATATTGAAATTGTTTACATCTATTATACAATAATACAAGGTGAATATGGTGAATAAATATACTATCTAGCCTCATTATATAGTTTTAATTATTACGAACGTATATGAAATATGTGTCAATATTTAATAGTCTTTTAACTTAGTTTCTTAGTGATGAATTAACCTAAAATTTAATGGTGTAGAAGAAGTAAAATATTCAAAACTATTTACATCTATAATTCCATAATACAATATTAATAAAGAGAATTAATATACTATCGATCCTCATTATATAATATTAATTATTACCTGTGTATAAGAAATATGTATCATTAATAATAGTCTATTAACTTAGTGTCTTAGCTTTGAAGTAACCTAAAATTTTGTGTTGTAGAAGAAGAAAAACATTGAAAAAAATCTCATATATTTTTCCATATTACACTGTAAATATGGTGACTAAAAATTGTATTAAGCTTTATTATATAATATCTCTTATTAACTATATATATACAATATTTGTCATTAGTCAATAGTCTTTTAACGTATTTGCTTAGTGATGAAGTTACCTAAAATTTGGTGATGGAGAAGAAGAAAAATATTGAAATTGTTTACATCTATTATACCATAATACAATGTGAATATGGTGAATAAATATACTATCTAGCCTCATTATATAGTTTTAATTTTTACGAACGTATATGAAATATGTGTCATTATTTAATAGTCTTTTAACTTAGTTTCTTAGTGATGAAGTAACCTAAAATTTGATGTTGTAGAAGAAGTAAAATATGCAAAATTATTTACATTTATAATTCCATAATACAATATGAATATGGAGAATAAATATACTATCGATCCTCATTATAAAATTTTAAATATTACCTGTGTATATGAAATATGTATCATTAATAATAGTCTTTTAACTTAGTGTCTTAGCTATGAAGTAACCTAAAATTTTGTGATGTAGAAGAAGAAAAATATTCAAAAAATCACATATATTATTCCATATTACACTGTAAATATGGTGACTAAAAACTGTATTAAGATTTATTATATAATATCACTTATTCCTTAAATATATACAATATTTGTCATTAATCAATAGTCTTTTAACGTATTTGCTTAGTGATGAAGTTACCTAAAATTTGGTGATGGAGAAGAAGAAAAATATTGAAATTGTTTACATCTATTATACCATAATACAATGTGAATATGGTGAATAAATATACTATCTAGCCTCATTATATAGTTTTAATTTTTACGAACGTATATGAAATATGTGTCATTATTTAATAGTCTTTTACCTTAGTTTCTTAGTGATGAAGTAAACTAAAATTTGATGGTGTAGAAGAAGTAAAATATGCAAAATTATTTACATTTATAATTCCATAATACAATATGAATATGGAGAATAAATATACTATCGATCCTCATTATAAAATTTTAAATATTACCTGTGTATATGAAATATGTATCATTAATAATAGTCTTTTAACTTAGTGTCTTAGCTATGAAGTAACCTAAAATTTTGTGATGTAGAAGAAGAAAAATATTGAAAAAATCACATATATTATTCCATATTACACTGTAAATATGGTGATGTAGAAGAAGAAAAATATTGAAATTGTTTACATCTATTATACCATAATACAATGTGAATATGGTGAATAAATATACTATCTAGCCTCATTATATAGTTTTAATTATTACGAATGTATATGAAATATGTGTCATTATTTAATAGTCTTTTAACTTAGTTTCTTAGTGATGAAGTACACTAAAATTTGATGGTGTAGAAGAAGTAAAATATTCAAAACTATTTACATTTATAATTTCATAATACAATATGAATATGGAGAATAAATATACTATCGATCCTCATTATAAAATTTTAAATATTACCTGTGTATATGAAATATGTATCATTAATAATAGTCTTTTAACTTAGTGTCTTAGCTATGAAGTAACCTAAAATTTTGTGATGTAGAAGAAGAAAAATATTGAAAAAATCAAATATATTATTCCATATTACACTGTAAATATGGTGACTAAAAATTGTATTAAGCTTTATTATATAATATCACTTATTAACTATATATATACAATATTTGTCATTAATAAATAGTCTTTTAACGTATTTTCTTAGTGATGAAGTTACGTAAATTTGGTGATGGAAAAGAAGAAAAATATTGAAATTTTTTACATCTATTATAACATAATACAATGTGAATATGGTGAATAAATATACTATCTACCCTCATTATATAGTTTTAATTATTACGAACGTATATTAAATATGTGTCATTATTTAATAGTCTTTTAACTTAGTTTCTTAGTGATGAAGTACACTAAAATTTGATGGTGTAGAAGAAGTAAAATATGCAAAATTATTTACATTTATAATTCCATAATACAATCTGAATATGGAGAATAAATATACTATCGATCCTCATTATAAAATTTTAAATATTACCTGTGTATATGAAATATGTATCATTAATAATAGTCTTTTAACTTAGTGTCTTAGCTATGAAGTAACCTAAAATTTTGTGATGTAGAAAAAGAAAAATATTGAAAAAATCAAAAATATTATTCCATATTACACTATAAATACGGTGACTAAAAACTATATTAAGATTTATTATACAATATCACTTATTTACTATATATATACAATATTTGTCGTTAATCGTTAGTCTTTTAACGTATTTGCTTAGTGATGAAGTTACCTAAAATTTGGTGATGGAGAAGAAGAAAAATATTGAAATTGTTTACATCTATTATACCATAATACAATGTGAATATGGTGAATAAATATACTATCTAGCCTCATTATATAGTTTTAATTATTACGAACGTATATGAAATATGTGTCATTATTTAATAGTCTTTTAACTTAGTTTCTTAGTGATGAAGTACACTAAAATTTGATGGTGTAGAAGGAGTAAAATTCAAAACTATTTACATTTATAATATCATAATACAATATGAATATGGAGAATAAATATACTATCGATCCTCATTATAAAATTTTAAATATTACCTGTGTATATGAAATATGTATCATTAATAATAGTCTTTTAACTTAGTGTCTTAGCTATGAAGTAACCTAAAATTTTGTGATGTAGAAGAAGAAAAATATTGAAAAAATCACATATATTATTCCATATTACACTGTAAATATGGTGACTAAAAATTGTATTAAGCTTTATTATATAATATCACTTATTAACTATATATATACAATATTTGTCATTAATAAATAGTCTTTTAACGTATTTTCTTAGTGATGAAGTTACGTAAAATTTGGTGATGGAAAAGAAGAAAAATATTGAAATTTTTTACATCTATTATAACATAATACAATGTGAATATGGTGAATAAATATACTATCTACCCTCATTATATAGTTTTAATTATTACGAACGTATATTAAATATGTGTCATTATTTAATAGTCTTTTAACTTAGTTTCTTAGTGATGAAGTACACTAAAATTTGATGGTGTAGAAGAAGTAAAATATGCAAAATTATTTACATTTATAATTCCATAATACAATCTGAATATGGAGAATAAATATACTATCGATCCTCATTATAAAATTTTAAATATTACCTGTGTATATGAAATATGTATCATTAATAATAGTCTTTTAACTTAGTGTCTTAGCTATGAAGTAACCTAAAATTTTGTGATGTAGAAAAAGAAAAATATTGAAAAAATCAAAAATATTATTCCATATTACACTATAAATACGGTGACTAAAAACTATATTAAGCTTTATTATACAATATCACTTATTTACTATATATATACAATATTTGTCGTTAATCGTTAGTCTTTTAACGTATTTGCTTAGTGATGAAGTTACCTAAAATTTGGTGATGGAGAAGAAGAAAAATATTGAAATTGTTTACATCTATTATACCATAATACAATGTGAATATGGTGAATAAATATACTATCTAGCCTCATTATATAGTTTTAATTATTACGAACGTATATGAAATATGTGTCATTATTTAATAGTCTTTTAACTTAGTTTCTTAGTGATGAAGTACACTAAAATTTGATGGTGTAGAAGGAGTAAAATTCAAAACTATTTACATTTATAATATCATAATACAATATGAATATGGAGAATAAATATACTATCGATCCTCATTATAAAATTTTAAATATTACCTGTGTATATGAAATATGTATCATTAATAATAGTCTTTTAACTTAGTGTCTTAGCTATGAAGTAACCTAAAATTTTGTGATGTAGAAGAAGAAAAATATTGAAAAAATCACATATATTATTCCATATTACACTGTAAATATGGTGACTAAAAATTGTATTAAGCTTTATTATATAATATCACTTATTAACTATATATATACAATATTTGTCATTAATAAATAGTCTTTTAACGTATTTTCTTAGTGATGAAGTTACGTAAAATTTGGTGATGGAAAAGAAGAAAAATATTGAAATTTTTTACATCTATTATAACATAATACAATGTGAATATGGTGAATAAATATATTATCTACCCTCATTATATAGTTTTAATTATTACGAACGTATATTAAATATGTGTCATTATTTAATAGTCTTTTAACTTAGTTTCTCAGTGATGAAGTACACTAAAATTTGATGGTGTAGAAGAAGTAAAATATGCAAAATTATTTACATTTATAATTCCATAATACAATATGAATATGGAGAATAAATATACTATCGATCCTCATTATAAAATTTTAAATATTACCTGTGTATATGAAATATGTATCATTAATAATAGTCTTTTAACTTAGTGTCTTAGCTATGAAGTAACCTAAAATTTTGTGATGTAGAAGAAGAAAAATATTGAAAAAATCACATATATTATTCCATATTACACTGTAAATATGGTGATGTAGAAGAAGAAAAATATTGAAATTGTTTACATCTATTATACCATAATACAATGTGAATATGGTGAATAAATATACTATCTAGCCTCATTATATAGTTTTAATTATTACGAAAGTATATGAAATATGTGTCATTATTTAATAGTCTTTTAACTTAGTTTCTTAGTGATGAAGTAAGCTATAATTTGATGGTGTAAAAGAAGTAAAATATTCAAAATTATTTACATTTATAATTCCATAATACAATATGAATATGGAGAATAAATATACTATCGATCCTCATTATAAAATTTTAAATATTACATGTGTATATGAAATATGTATCATTAATAATAGTCTTTTAACTTAGTGTCTTAGCTATGAAGTAACCTAAAATTTTGTGATGTAGAAAAAGAAAAATATTGAAAAAATCAAAATTATTATTCCATATTACACTATAAATACGGTGACTAAAAACTATATTAAGCTTTATTATACAATATCACTTATTAACTATATATATACAATATTTGTCGTTAATTGTTAGTCTTTTAACGTATTTGCTTAGTGATGAAGTTACCTAAAATTTGGTGATGGAGAAGAAGAAAAATATTGAAATTGTTTACATCTATTATACCATAATACAATGTGAATATGGTGAATAAATATACTATCTAGCCTCATTATATAGTTTTAATTATTACGAACGTATATGAAATATGTGTCATTATTTAATAGTCTTTTAACTTAGTTTCTTAGTGATGAAGTACACTAAAATTTGATGGTGTAGAAGAAGTAAAATATTCAAAACTATTTACATTTATAATTTCATAATACAATATGAATATGGAGAATAAATATACTATCGATCCTCATTATAAAATTTTAAATATTACCTGTGTATATGAAATATGTATCATTAATAATAGTCTTTTAACTTAGTGTCTTAGCTATGAAGTAACCTAAAATTTTGTGATGTAGAAGAAGAAAAATATTTAAAAAATCACATATATTATTCCATATTACACTGTAAATATGGTGACTAAAAATTGTATTAAGCTTTATTATATAATATCACTTATTAACTATATATATACAATATTTGTCATAAATAAATAGTCTTTTAACGTATTTTCTTAGTGATGAAGTTACCTAAAATTTGGTGATGGAAAAGAAGAAAAATATTGAAATTTTTTACATCTATTATAACATAATACAATGTGAATATGTTGAATAAATATACTATCTAGCCTCATTATATAGTTTTAATTATTACGAACGTATATTAAATATGTGTCATTATTTAATAGTCTTTTAACTTAGTTTCTTAGTGATGAAGTACACTAAAATTTGATGGTGTAGAAGAAGTAAAATATTCAAAATTATTTACATTTATAATTTCATTATACAGTATGAATATGGAGAATAAATATACTATCGATCCTCATTATAAAATTTTAAATATTACCTGTGTATATGAAATATGTATCATTAATAATAGTCTTTTAACTTAGTGTCTTAGCTTTGAAGTAACCTAAAATTTTGTGATGTAGAAGAAGAAAAATATTGAAAAAATCACAAATATTATTCCATTTTACACTGTAAATACGGTGACTAAAAACTATATTAAGCTTTATTATACAATATCACTTATTAACTATATATATACAATATTTGTCATTAATCAATAGTCTTTTAACGTATTTGCTTAGTGATGAAGTTACCTAAAATTTGGTGATGGAGAAGAAGAAAGATATTGAAATTGTTTACATCTATTATACCATAATACAATGTGAAGATGGTGAATAAATATACTATCTAGCCTCATTATATAGTTTTAATTATTACGAACGTATATGAAATATGTGTCATTATTTAATAGTCTTTTAACTTAGTTTCTTAGTGATGAAGTAACCTAAAATTTGATGGTGTAGAAGAAGTAAAATATTCAAAATTATTTACATTTATAATTCCATAATACAATATGAATATGGAGAATAAATATATTATCGATCCTCATTATAAAATTTTAAATATTACCTGTGTATATGAAATATGTCTCATTAATAATAGTCTTTTAACTTAGTGTCTTAGCTATGAAGTAACTTAAAATTTTGTGATGTAGAAGAAGAAAAATATTGAAAAAATCAAAAATATTATTCCATATTACACTATAAATACGGTTACTAAAAACTATATTAAGCTTTATTATACAATATCACTTATTAACTATATATATACAATATTTGTCGTTAATCGTTAGTCTTTTAACGTATTTGCTTAGTGATGAAGTTACCTAAAATTTGGTGATGGAGAAGAAGAAAAATATTGAAATTGTTTACATCTATTATACCATAATACAATGTGAATATGGTGAATAAATATACTATCTAGCCTCATTATATAGTTTTAATTATTACGAACGTATATGAAATATGTGTCATTATTTAATAGTCTTTTAACTTAGTTTCTTAGTGATGAAGTACACTAAAATTTGATGGTGTAGAAGAAGTAAAATATTCAAAACTATTTACATTTATAATTTCATAATACAATATGAATATGGAGAATAAATATACTATCGATCCTCATTATAAAATTTTAAATATTACCTGTGTATACGAAATATGTATCATTAATAATAGTCTTTTAACTTAGTGTCTTAGCTATGAAGTAACCTAAAATTTTGTGATGTAGAAGAAGAAAAATATTGAAAAAATCACATATATTATTCCATATTACACTGTAAATATGGTGACTAAAAATTGTATTAAGCTTTATTATATAATATCACTTATTAACTATATATATACAATATTTGTCATTAATCAATAGTCTTTTAACGTATTTTCTTAGTGATGAAGTTACCTAAAATTTGGTGATGGAAAAGAAGAAAAATATTGAAATTGTTTACATCTATTATAACATAATACAATGTGAATATGGTGAATAAATATACTATCTACCCTCATTATATAGTTTTAATTATTACGAACGTATATTAAATATGTGTCATTATTTAATAGTCTTTTAACTTAGTTTCTTAGTGATGAAGTACACTAAAATTTGATGGTGTAGAAGAAGTAAAATATTCAAAATTATTTACATTTATAATTTCATAATACAATATGAATATGGAGAATAAATACACTATCGATCCTCATTATAAAATTTTAAATATTACCTGTGTATATGAAATATGTATCATTAATAATAGTCTTTTAACTTAGTGTCTTAGCTTTGAAGTAACCTAAAATTTTGTGATGTAGAAGAAGAAAAATATTGAAAAAATCACATATATTTTTCCATATTACACTGTAAATATGGTGATGTAGAAGAAGAAAAATATTGAAATTGTTTACATCTATTATACCATAATACAATGTGAATATGGTGAATAAATATACTATCTAGCCTCATTATATAGTTTTAATTATTACGAACGTATATGAAATATGTGTCATTATTTAATAGTCTTTTAACTTAGTTTCTTAGTGATGAAGTAACCTAAAATTTGATGGTGTAGAAGAAGTAAAATATTCAAAATTATTTACATTTATAATTCCATAATACAATATGAATATGGAGAATAAATATACTATCGATCCTCATTATAAAATTTTAAATATTACCTGTGTATATGAAATATGTATCATTAATAATAGTCTTTTAACTTAGTGTCTTAGCTATGAAGTAACCTAAAATTTTGTGATGTAGAAAAAGAAAAATATTGAAAAAATCAAAAATATTATTCCATATTACACTTTAAATACGGTGACTAAAAACTATATTAAGCTTTATTATACAATATCACTTATTAACTATATATATACAATATTTGTCGTTAATCGTTAGTCTTTTAACGTATTTGCTTAGTGATGAAGTTACCTAAAATTTGGTGATGGAGAAGAAGAAAAATATTGAAATTGTTTACATCTATTATACCATAATACAATGTGAATATGGTGAATAAATATACTATCTAGCCTCATTATATAGTTTTAATTATTACGAACGTATATGAAATATGTGTCATTATTTAATAGTCTTTTAACTTAGTTTCTTAGTGATGAAGTACACTAAAATTTGATGGTGTAGAAGAAGTAAAATATTCAAAACTATTTACATTTATAATTTCATAATACAATATGAATATGGAGAATAAATATACTATCGATCCTCATTATAAAATTTTAAATATTACCTGTGTATATGAAATATGTATCATTAATAATAGTCTTTTAACTTAGTGTCTTAGCTATGAAGTAACCTAAAATTTTGTGATGTAGAAGAAGAAAAATATTGAAAAAATCACATATATTATTCCATATTACACTGTAAATATGGTGACTAAAAATTGTATTAAGCTTTATTATATAATATCACTTAATAACTATATATATACAATATTTGTCATTAATAAATAGTCTTTCAACGTATTTTCTTAGTGATGAAGTTACGTAAAATTTGGTGATGGAAAAGAAGAAAAATATTGAAATTTTTTACATCTATTATAACATAATACAATGTGAATATGGTGAATAAATATACCATCTACCCTCATTATATAGTTTTAATTATTACGAACGTATATTAAATATGTGTCATTATTTAATAGTCTTTTAACTTAGTTTCTTAGTGATGAAGTACACTAAAATTTGATGGTGTAGAAGAAGTAAAATATGCAAAATTATTTACATTTATAATTCCATAATACAATATGAATATGGAGAATAAATATACTATCGATCCTCATTATAAAATTTTAAATATTACCTGTGTATATGAAATATGTATCATTAATAATAGTCTTTTAACTTAGTGTCTTAGCTATGAAGTAACCTAAAATTTTGTGATGTAGAAAAAGAAAAATATTGAAAAAATCACATATATTATTCCATATTACACTGTAAATATGGTGACTAAAAATTGTATTAAGCTTTATTATATAATATCACTTATTAACTATATATATACAATATTTGTCATTAATCAATAGTCTTTTAACGTATTTTCTTAGTGATGAAGTTACCTAAAATTTGGTGATGGAAAAGAAGAAAAATATTGAAATTGTTTACATCTATTATAACATAATACAATGTGAATATGGTGAATAAATATACTATCTACCCTCATTATATAGTTTTAATTATTACTAACGTATATTAAATATGTGTCATTATTTAATAGTCTTTTAACTTAGTTTCTTAGTGATGAAGTACACTAAAATTTGATGGTGTAGAAGAAGTAAAATATTCAAAATTATTTACATTTATAATTTCATAATACAATATGAATATGGAGAATAAATACACTATCGATCCTCATTATAAAATTTTAAATATTACCTGTGTATATGAAATATGTATCATTAATAATAGTCTTTTAACTTAGTGTCTTAGCTTTGAAGTAACCTAAAATTTTGTGATGTAGAAGAAGAAAAATATTGAAAAAATCACATATATTTTTCCATATTACACTGTAAATATGGTGATGTAGAAGAAGAAAAATATTGAAATTGTTTACATCTATTATACCATAATACAATGTGAATATGGTGAATAAATATACTATCTAGCCTCATTATATAGTTTTAATTATTACGAACGTATATGAAATATGTGTCATTATTTAATAGTCTTTTAACTTAGTTTCTTAGTGATGAAGTAACCTAAAATTTGATGGTGTAGAAGAAGTAAAATATTCAAAATTATTTACATTTATAATTCCATAATACAATATGAATATGGAGAATAAATATACTATCGATCCTCATTATAAAATTTTAAATATTACCTGTGTATATGAAATATGTATCATTAATAATAGTCTTTTAACTTAGTGTCTTAGCTATGAAGTAACCTAAAATTTTGTGATGTAGAAGAAGAAAAATATTGAAAAAATCAAAAATATTATTCCATATTACACTATAAATACGGTTACTAAAAACTATATTAAGCTTTATTATACAATATCACTTATTAACTATATATATACAATATTTGTCGTTAATCGTTAGTCTTTTAACGTATTTGCTTAGTGATGAAGTTACCTAAAATTTGGTGATGGAGAAGAAGAAAAATATTGGAATTGTTTACATCTATTATACCATAATACAATGTGAATATGGTGAATAAATATACTATCTAGCCTCATTATATAGTTTTAATTATTACGAACGTATATGAAATATGTGTCATTATTTAATAGTCTTTTAACTTAGTTTCTTAGTGATGAAGTACACTAAAATTTGATGGTGTAGAAGAAGTAAAATATTCAAAACTATTTACATTTATAATTTCATAATACAATATGAATATGGAGAATAAATATACTATCGATCCTCATTATAAAATTTTAAATATTACCTGTGTATACGAAATATGTATCATTAATAATAGTCTTTTAACTTAGTGTCTTAGCTATGAAGTAACCTAAAATTTTGTGATGTAGAAGAAGAAAAATATTGAAAAAATCACATATATTATTCCATATTACACTGTAAATATGGTGACTAAAAATTGTATTAAGCTTTATTATATAATATCACTTATTAACTATATATATACAATATTTGTCATTAATCAATAGTCTTTTAACGTATTTTCTTAGTGATGAAGTTACCTAAAATTTGGTGATGGAAAAGAAGAAAAATATTGAAATTGTTTACATCTATTATAACATAATACAATGTGAATATGGTGAATAAATATACTATCTACCCTCATTATGTAGTTTTAATTATTACGAACGTATATTAAATATGTGTCATTATTTAATAGTCTTTTAACTTAGTTTCTTAGTGATGAAGTACACTAAAATTTGATGGTGTAGAAGAAGTAAAATATTCAAAATTATTTACATTTATAATTTCATAATACAATATGAATATGGAGAATAAATACACTATCGATCCTCATTATAAAATTTTAAATATTACCTGTGTATATGAAATATGTATCATTAATAATAGTCTTTTAACTTAGTGTCTTAGCTTTGAAGTAACCTAAAATTTTGTGATGTAGAAGAAGAAAAATATTGAAAAAATCACATATCTTTTTCCATATTACACTGTAAATATGGTGATGTAGAAGAAGAAAAATATTGAAATTGTTTACATCTATTATACCATAATACAATGTGAATATGGTGAATAAATATACTATCTAGCCTCATTATATAGTTTTAATTATTACGAACGTATATGAAATATGTGTCATTATTTAATAGTCTTTTAACTTAGTTTCTTAGTGATGAAGTAACCTAAAATTTGATGGTGTAGAAGAAGTAAAATATTCAAAATTATTTACATTTATAATTCCATAATACAATATGAATATGGAGAATAAATATACTATCGATCCTCATTATAAAATTTTAAATATTACCTGTGTATATGAAATATGTATCATTAATAATAGTCTTTTAACTTAGTGTCTTAGCTATGAAGTAACCTAAAATTTTGTGATGTAGAAGAAGAAAAATATTGAAAAAATCAAAAATATTATTCCATATTACACTATAAATACGGTTACTAAAAACTATATTAAGCTTTATTATACAATATCACTTATTAACTATATATATACAATATTTGTCGTTAATCGTTAGTCTTTTAACGTATTTGCTTAGTGATGAAGTTACCTAAAATTTGGTGATGGAGAAGAAGAAAAATATTGGAATTGTTTACATCTATCATACCATAATACAATGTGAATATGGTGAATAAATATACTATCTAGCCTCATTATATAGTTTTAATTATTACGAACGTATATGAAATATGTGTCATTATTTAATAGTCTTTTAACTTAGTTTCTTAGTGATGAAGTACACTAAAATTTGATGGTGTAGAAGAAGTAAAATATTCAAAACTATTTACATTTATAATTTCATAATACAATATGAATATGGAGAATAAATATACTATCGATCCTCATTATAAAATTTTAAATATTACCTGTGTATACGAAATATGTATCATTAATAATAGTCTTTTAACTTAGTGTCTTAGCTATGAAGTAACCTAAAATTTTGTGATGTAGAAGAAGAAAAATATTGAAAAAATCACATATATTATTCCATATTACACTGTAAATATGGTGACTAAAAATTGTATTAAGCTTTATTATATAATATCACTTATTAACTATATATATACAATATTTGTCATTAATCAATAGTCTTTTAACGTATTTTCTTAGTGATGAAGTTACCTAAAATTTGGTGATGGAAAAGAAGAAAAATATTGAAATTGTTTACATCTATTATAACATAATACAATGTGAATATGGTGAATAAATATACTATCTACCCTCATTATATAGTTTTAATTATTACGAACGTATATTAAATATGTGTCATTATTTAATAGTCTTTTAACTTAGTTTCTTAGTGATGAAGTACACTAAAATTTGATGGTGTAGAAGAAGTAAAATATTCAAAATTATTTACATTTATAATTTCATAATACAATATGAATATGGAGAATAAATACACTATCGATCCTCATTATAAAATTTTAAATATTACCTGTGTATATGAAATATGTATCATTAATAATAGTCTTTTAACTTAGTGTCTTAGCTTTGAAGTAACCTAAAATTTTGTGATGTAGAAGAAGAAAAATATTGAAAAAATCACATATATTTTTCCATATTACACTGTAAATATGGTGACTAAAAACTTTATTAAGCTTTATTATATAATATCACTTATTAACTATATATATACAATATTTGTCATTAATCAATAGTCTTTTAACGTATTTGCTTAGTGATGATGTTACCTAAAATTTGGTGATGGAGAAGAAGAAAGATATTGAAATTGTTTACATCTATTATACCATAATACAATGTGAATATGGTGAATAAATATACTATCTACCCTCATTATATTGTTTTAATTATTACGAACGTATATTAAATATGTGTCATTATTTAATAGTCTTTTAACTTAGTTTCTTAGTGATGAAGTACACTAAAATTTGATGGTGTAGAAGAAGTAAAATATTCAAAATTATTTACATTTATAATTTCATAATACAATATGAATATGGAGAATAAATATACTATCGATCCTCATTATAAAATTTTAAATATTACCTGTGTATATGAAATATGTATCATTAATAATAGTCTTTTAACTTAGTGTCTTAGCTTTGAAGTAACCTAAAATTTTGTGATGTAGAAGAAGAAAAATATTGAAAAAATCACATATATTTTTCCATATTACACTGTAATTATGGTGACTAAAAACTTTATTAAGCTTTATTATATAATATCACTTATTAACTATATATATACAATATTTGTCATTAATCAATAGTCTTTTAACGTATTTGCTTAGTGATGATGTTACCTAAAATTTGGTGATGGAGAAGAAGAAAGATATTGAAATTGTTTACATCTATTATACCATAATACAATGTGAATATGGTGAATAAATATACTATCTAGCCTCATTATATAGTTTTAATTATTACGAACGTATATGAAATATGTGTCATTATTTAATAGTCTTTTAACTTAGTTTCTTAGTGATGAAGTAACCTAAAATTTGATGGTGTAGAAGAAGTAAAATATTCAAAATTATTTACATTTATAATTCCATAATACAATATGAATATGGAGAATAAATATACTATCGATCCTAATTATATAATTTTAATTATTACCTGTGTATATGAAATATGTATCATTAATAATAGTCGTTTAACTTAGTGTCTTAGCTTTGAAGTAACCTAAAATTTTGTGATGTAGAAGAAGAAAAGCATTGAAAAAATCACAAATATTATTCCATATTAAACTGTAAGTACGGTGACTAAAAATTGTATTAATCTTTATTATACAATATTACTTATTAACTATATATATACAATATTTGTCATTAATCAATAGTCTTTTAACGTATTTGCTTAGTGATGAAGTTACCTAAAATTTGGTGATGGCGAAGAAGTAAAATATTGAAATTGTTTACATCTATTATACCATAATACAATGTGAATATGGTGAATAAATATACTATCTAGCCTCATTATATAGTTTTAATTATTACGAACGTATATGAAATATGTGTCATTATTTAATAGTCTTTTAACTAAGTTTCTTAGTGATGAAGTACACTAAAATTTGATGGTGTAGAAGAAGTAAAATATTCAAAACTATTTACATTTATAATTTCATAATACAATATGAATATGGAGAATAAATATACTATCGATCCTCATTATAAAATTTTAAATATTACCTGTGTATATGAAATATGTATCATTAATAATAGTCTTTTAACTTAGTGTCTTAGCTTTGAAGTAACCTAAAATTTTGTGATGTAGAAGAAGAAAAATATCGAAAAAATCACATATAGTATTCCATATTACACTGTAAATATGGTGACTAAGAACTGTATTAAGCTTTATTATACAATATCACTTATTAACTATATATATACAATATTTGTCATTAATCAATAGTCTTTTAACGTATTTGCTTAGTGATGAAGTTACCTAAAATTTTGTGATGGAGAAGAAGTAAAATATTGAAATTGTTTACATCTATTATACCATAATACAATGTGAATATGTTGAATAAATATACTATCTAGCCTCATTATATAGTTTTAATTATTACGAACGTATATGAAATATGTGTCATTATTTAATAGTCTTTTAACTTAGTTTCTTAGTGATGATGTAACATAAAATTTGATGGTGTAGAAGAAGTAAAATATTCAAAATTATTTACATTTATAATTCCATAATACAATATGAATATGGAGAATAAATATACTATCGATCCTCATTATAAAATTTTAAATATTACCTGTGTATATGAAATATGTATCATTAATAATAGTCTTTTAACTTAGTGTCTTAGATATGTAGTAACCTAAAATTTTGTGATGTAGAAGAAGAAAAATATTGAAAAAATCACATATATTATTCCATATTACATTGTAAATATGGTGAATAAAAACTATATTAAGCTTTATTATATAATATCACTTATTAACTATATATATACAATATTTGTCATTAATCAATAGTCTTTTAACGTATTTGCTTAGTGAAAAAGTTACCTAAAATTTGGTGATGGAAAAGAAGAAAAATATTGAAATTGTTTACATCTATTATACCATAATACAATGTGAATATGGTGAATAAATATACTATCTACCCTAATTATATAGTTTTAATTATTACGAACGTATATTAAATATGTGTCATTATTTAATAGTCTTTTAAATTAGTTTCTTAATGATGAAGTACACTAAAATTTGATGGTGTAGAAGAAGTAAAATATTCAAAACTATTTACATTTATAATTTCATAACACAATATGAATATGGAGAATAAATATACTATCGATCCTCATTATAAAATTTTAAATATTACCTGTGTATATGAAATCTGTATCATTAATATTAGTCTTTGAACTTAATGTCTTAGCTATGAAGTAACCTAAAATTTTGTGATGTAGAAGAAGAAAAATATTGAAAAAAATCACATATATTATTCCATATTACACTGTAAATATGGTGACTAAAAACTATATTAAGCTTTATTATATAATATCACTTATTAACTATATATATACAATATTTGTCATTAATCAATAGTCTTTTAACGTATTTGCTTAGTTATGAAGTTACCTAAAATTTGGTGATGGACAAGAAGTAAAATATTGAAATTGTTTACATCTATTATACAATAATACAATGTGAATATGGTGAATATATATACTATCTAGCCTCATTATATAGTTTTAATTATTACGAACGTATATGAAATATGTGTCATTATTTAATAGTCTTTTAACTTAGTTTCTTAGTGATGAAGTACACTAAAATTTGATGGTGTAAAAGAAGTAAAATATTCAAACCTATTTACATTTATAATTTCATAATACAATATGAATATGGAGAATAAATATACTATCGATCCTCATTATAAAATTTTAAATATTACCTGTGTATATGAAATATGTATCATTAATAATAGTCTTTTAACTTAGTGTCTTAGCTTTGAAGTAACCTAAAATTTTGTGATGTAGAAGAAGAAAAATATCGAAAAAATCACATATATTATTCCATATTACACTGTAAATATGGTGACTAAGAACTGTATTAAGCTTTATTATACAATATCACTTATTAACTATATATATATACAATATTTGTCATTAATCAATAGTCTTTTAACGTATTTGCTTAGTGATGAAGTTACCTAAAATTTTGTGATGGAGAAGAAGTAAAATATTGAAATTGTTTACATCTATTATACCATAATACAATGTGAATATGGTGAATAAATATACTATCTAGCCTCATTATATAGTTTTAATTATTACGAACGTATATGAAATATGTGTCATTATTTAATAGTCTTTTAACTTAGTTTCTTAGTGATGATGTAACATAAAATTTGATGGTGTAGAAGAAGTAAAATATTCAAAACTATTTACATTTATAATTTCATAATACAATATGAATATGGAGAATAAATATACTATCGATCCTCATTATAAAATTTTAAATATTACCTGTGTATATGAAATATGTATCATTAATAATAGTCTTTTAACTTAGTGTCTTAGCTTTGAAGTAACCTAAAATTTTGTGATGTAGAAGAAGAAAAATATCGAAAAAATCACATATATTATTCCATATTACACTGTAAATATAGTGACTAAGAACTGTATTAAGCTTTATTATACAATATCACTTATTAACTATATATATACAATATTTGTCATTAATCAATAGTCTTTTAACGTATTTGCTTAGTGATGAAGTTACCTAAAATTTTGTGATGGAGAAGAAGTAAAATATTGAAATTGTTTACATCTATTATACCATAATACAATGTGAATATGGTGAATAAATATACTATCTAGCCTCATTATATAGTTTTAATTATTACGAACGTATATGAAATATGTGTCATTATTTAATAGTCTTTTAACTTAGTTTCTTAGTGATGATGTAACATAAAATTTGATGGTGTAGAAGAAGTAAAATATTCAAAATTATTTACATTTATAATTCCATAATACAATATGAATATGGAGAATAAATATACTATCGATCCTCATTATAAAATTTTAAATATTACCTGTGTATATGAAATATGTATCATTAATGATAGTCTTTTAACTTAGTGTGTTAGATATGTAGTAACCTAAAATTTTGTGATGTAGAAGAAGAAAAATATTGAAAAAATCACATATATTATTCCATATTACATTGTAAATATGGTGACTAAAAACTATATTAAGCTTTATTATATAATATCACTTATTAACTATATATATACAATATTTGTCATTAATCAATAGTCTTTTAACGTATTTGCTTAGTGATGAAGTTACCTAAAATTTTGTGATGGAGAAGAAGTAAAATATTGAAATTGTTTACATCTATTATACCATAATACAATGTGAATATGGTGAATAAATATACTATCTAGCCTCATTATATAGTTTTAATTATTACGAACGTATATGAAATATGTGTCACTATTTAATAGTCTTTTAACTTAGTTTCTTAGTGATGATGTAACCTGAAATTTGAGGATGTAAAAGAAGTAAAATATTCAAAACTATTTACATCTATAATTCCATAATACAATATGAATATGGAGAATAAATATACTATCGATCCTCATGATATAATTTTAATTATTACTTGTGTATAAGAAATATGTATCATTAATAATAGTCTTTTAACTCAGTGTCTTAGCTATGAAGTAACCTAAAATTTTGTGATGTAGAAGAAGAAAATTATTGAAAAAATCAAAAATATTATTCCATATTACACTGTAAATACGGTGACTAAAAACTATATTAAGCTTTATTATACAATATCACTTATTAGCTATATATATACAATATTTGTCATTAATCAATAGTGTTTTAAAGTATTTGCTTAGTGATGAAGTTACCTAAAATTTGGTGATGGAGAAGTAGAAAAATATTGAAATTGTTTACATCTATTATACCATAATACAATGTGAATATGGTGAATAAATATACTATCTTGCCTCATTATATAGTTTTAATTATTACGAACGTATATGAAATATGTGTCATTATTTAATAGTCTTTTAACTTAGTTTCTTAGTGATGATGTAACCTAAAATTTGATGATGTAGAAGAAGTAAAATATTCAAAACTATTTACATCTATAATTCCATAATACAATATGAATATGGAGAATAAATATACTATCGATCCTCATTATAAAATTTAAATATTACCTTTGTATATGAAATATGCATCATTAATAATAGACTTTTAACTTAGTGTCTTAGCTTTGAAGTAACCTAAAATTTTGTGATGTAGAAGAAAAATATCGAAAAAATCACATATATTATTCCATATTACACTGTAAATATGGTGACTAAAAATTGTATTAAGCTTTATTATATAATATCACTTATTAACTATATATATACAATATTTGTCATTAATCAATAGTCTTTTAACGTATTTGCTTAGTGAAAAAGTTATCTAAAATTTGGTGATGGAGAAGAAGAAAAATATTGAAATTGTTTACATCTATTATACCATAATACAATGTGAATATGGTGAATAAATATACTATCTACCCTCATTATATAGTTTTAATTATTACGAACGTATATTAAATATGTGTCATTATTTAATAGTCTTTTAACTTAGTTTCTTAGTGATGAAGTACACTAAAATTTGATGGTGTAGAAGAAGTAAAATATTCAAAACTATTTACATTTATAATTTCATAATACAATAGGAATATGGAGAATAAATATACTATCGATCCTCATTATAAAGTTTTAAATATTACCTTTGTATATGAAATATGTTTCATTAATAATAGTCTTTTAACTTAGTGTCTTAGCTATGAAGTAATGTAAAATTTTGTGATGTAGAAGAAGAAAAATATTAAAAAAATCACATATATTATTCCATATTACACTGTAAATATGGTGACTAAAAATTGTATTAAGCTTTATTATATAATATCACTTATTAACTATATATATACAATATTTGTCATTAATCAATAGTCTTTTAACGTATTTTCTTAGTGATGAAGTTACCTAAAATTTGGTGATGGAAAAGAAGAAAAATATTGAAATTGTTTACTTCTATTATACCATAATACAATGTGAATATGGTGAATAAATATACTATCTACCCTAATTATATAGTTTTAATTATTACGAACGTATATTAAATATGTGTCATTATTTAATAGTCTTTTAACTTAGTTTCTTAATGATGAAGTACACTAAAATTTGATGGTGTAGAAGAAGTAAAATATTCAAAACTATTTACATTTATAATTTCATAACACAATATGAATATGGAGAATAAATATACTATCGATCCTCATTATAAAATTTTAAATATTACATGTGTATATGAAATCTGTATCATTAATATTAGTCTTTTAACTTAATGTCTTAGCTATGAAGTAACCTAAAATTTTGTGATGTAGAAGAAGAAAAATATTGAAAAAAATCACATATATTATTCATTATTACACTGTAAATATGGTGACTAAAAACTATATTAAGATTTATTATATAATATCACTTATTAACTATATATATACAATATTTGTCATTAATGAATAGTCTTTTAACGTATTTGCTTAGTTATGAAGTTACCTAAAATTTGGTGATGGAGAAGAAGTAAAATATTGAAATTGTTTACATCTATTATACAATAATACAATGTGAATATGGTGAATATATATACTATCTAGCCTCATTATATAGTTTTAATTATTACGAACGTATATGAAATATGTGTCATTATTTAATAGTCTTTTAACTTAGTTTCTTAGTGATGAAGTACACTAAAATTTGATGGTGTAGAAGAAGTAAAATATTCTAAACTATTTACATTTATAATTTCATAATACAATATGAATATGGAGAATAAATATACTATCGATCCTCATTATAAAATTTTAAATATTACCTGTGTATATGAAATATGTATCATTAATAATAGTCTTTTAACTTAGTGTCTTAGCTTTGAAGTAACCTAAAATTTTGTGATGTAGAAGAAGAAAAATATCGAAAAAATCACATATAGTATTCCATATTACACTGTAAATATGGTGACTAAGAACTGTATTAAGCTTTATTATACAATATCACTTATTAACTATATATATACAATATTTGTCATTAATCAATAGTCTTTTAACGTATTTGCTTAGTGATGAAGTTACCTAAAATTTTGTGATGGAGAAGAAGTAAAATATTGAAATTGTTTACATCTATTATACCATAATAAAATGTGAATATGGTGAATGAATATACTATCTAGCCTCATTATATAGTTTTAATTATTACGAACGTATATGAAATATGTGTCATTATTTAATAGTCTTTTAACTTAGTTTCTTAGTGATGATGTAACATAAAATTTGATGGTGTAGAAGAAGTAAAATATTCAAAATTATTTACATTTATAATTCCATAATACAATATGAATATGGAGAATAAATATACTATCGATCCTCATTATAAAATTTTAAATATTACCTGTGTATATGAAATATGTATCATTAATAATAGTCTTTTAACTTAGTGTCTTAGATATGTAGTAACCTAAGATTTTGTGATGTAGAAGAAGAAAAATATTGAAAAAATCACATATATTATTCCATATTACATTGTAAATATGGTGACTAAAAACTATATTAAGCTTTATTATATAATATCACTTATTAACTATATATATACAATATTTGTCATTAATCAATTGTCTTTCAACGTATTTTCTTAGTGATGAAGTTACCTAAAATTTGGTGATGGAGAAGAAGAAAAATATTGAAATTGTTTACATCTATTATACCATAATACAATGTGAATATTGTGAATAAATATACTATCTAGCCTCATTATATAGTTTTAATTATTACGAATGTATATGAAATATGTGTCATTATTTAATAGTCTTTTAACTTAGTTTCTTAGTGATGATGTAACCTGAAATTTGAAGATGTAGAAGAAGTAAAATATTCAAAACTATTTACATCTATAATTCCATAATACAATATGAATATGGAGAATAAATATACTATCGATCCTCATTATATAATTTTAATTATTACTTGTGTATATGAAATATGTATCATTAATAATAGTCTTTTAACTCAGTGTCTTAGCTATGAAGTAACCTAAAATTTTGTTATGTAGAAGAAGAAAATTATTGAAAAAATCAAAAATATTATTCCATATTACACTGTAAATACGGTGACTAAAAACTATATTAAGCTTTATTATACAATATCACTTATTAGCTATATATATACAATATTTGTCATTAATCAATAGTCTTTTAAAGTATTTTCTTAGTGATGAAGTTACCTAAAATTTGGTGATGGAGAAGAAGAAAAATATTGAAATTGTTTACATCTATTATACCATAATACAATGTGAATATGGTGAATAAATATACTATCTAGCCTCATTATATAGTTTTAATTATTACGAACGTATATGAAATATGTGTCACTATTTAATAGTCTTTTAACTTAAGTTTCTTAGTGATGATGTAACCTAAAACTTGATGATGTAGAAGAAGTAAAATATTCAAAACTATTTACATCTATAATTCCATAATACAATATGAATATGGAGAATAAATATACTATCGATCCTCATTATAATATTTTAAATATTACCTGTGTATATGAAATATGTATCATTAATAATAGTCTTTTAACTTAGTGTCTTAGCTATGAAGTAACGTAAAATTTTGTGATGTAGAAGAAGAAAAATATCGAAAAAATCACATATATTATTCCATATTACACTGTAAATATGGTGACTAAAAATTGTATTAAGCTTTATTATATAATATCACTTATTAACTATATATATACAATATTTGTCATTAATCAATAGTCTTTTAACGTATTTTCATAGTGAAAAAGTTACCTAATATTTGGTGATGGAGAAGAAGAAAAATATTGAAATTGTTTACATCTATTATACCATAATACAATGTGAATATGGTGAATAAATATACTATCTACCCTCATTATATAGTTTTAATTATTATGAACGTATATTAAATATGTGTCATTATTTAATAGTCTTTTAACTTAGTTTCTTAGTGATGAAGTACACTAAAATTTGATGGTGTAGAAGAAGTAAAATATTCAAAACTATTTACAGTTATAATTTCATAACACAATATGAATATGGAGAATAAATATACTATCGATCCTCATTATAAAATTTTAAATATTACCTGTGTATATGAAATCTGTATCATTAATATTAGTCTTTTAACTTAATGTCTTAGCTATGAAGTAACCTAAAATTTTGTGATGTAGAAGAAGAAAAATATTGAAAAAATCACATATATTATTCCATATTACACTGTAAATATGGTGACTAAGAACTGTATTAAGCTTTATTATATAATATCACTTATTAACTTTATATATACAATATTTGTCATTAATCAATAGTCTTTTAAAGTATTTGCTTAGTGATGAAGTTACCTAAAATTTGGTGATGGAGAAGAATAAAAATATTGAAATTGTTTACATCTATTATACCATAATACAATGTGAATATGGTGAATAAATATACTCTCTAGCCTCATTATATAGTTTTAATTATTACGAACGTATATGAAATATGTGTCATTATTTAATAGTCTTTTAACTTAGTTTCTTAGTGATGAAGTACACTATAATTTGATGGTGTAGAAGAAGTAAAATATTCAAAACTATTTACATTTATAATTCCATAATACAATATGAATATGGAGAATAAATATACTATCGATCCTCATTATAAAATTTTAAATATTACCTGTGTATATGAAATATGTATCATTAATAATAGTATTTTAACTTAGTGTCTTAGCTATGAAGTAACCTAAAATTTTGTGATGTAGAAGAAGAAAAATATTGAAAAAATCAAAAATATTATTCCATATTACACTATAAATACGGTTACTAAAAACTATATTAAGCTTTATTATACAATATCACTTATTAACTATATATATACAATATTTGTCGTTAATCGTTAGTCTTTTAACGTATTTGCTTAGTGATGAAGTTACCTAAAATTTGGTGATGGAGAAGAAGAAAAATATTGAAATTGTTTACATCTATTATACCATAATACAATGTGAATATGGTGAATAAATATACTATCTAGCCTCATTATATAGTTTTAATTATTACGAACGTATATGAAATATGTGTCATTATTTAATAGTCTTTTAACTTAGTTTCTTAGTGATGAAGTACACTATAATTTGATGGTGTAGAAGAAGTAAAATATTCAAAACTATTTACATTTATAATTTCATAAAACAATATGAATATGGAGAATAAATATACTATCGATCCTCATTATAAAATTTTAAATATTACCTGTGTATATGAAATATGTATCATTAATAATAGTCTTTTAACTTAGTGTCTTAGCTATGAAGTAACCTAAAATTTTGTGATGTAGAAGAAGAAAAATATTGAAAAAATCACATATATTATTCCATATTACACTGTAAATATGGTGACTAAAAATTGTATTAAGCTTTATTATATAATATCACTTATTAACTATATATATACAATATTTGTCATTAATCAATAGTCTTTTAACGTATTTTCTTAGTAAAGAAGTTACCTAAAATTTGGTGATGGAAAAGAAGAAAAATATTGAAATTGTTTACATCTATTATAACATAATACAATGTGAATATGGTGAATAAATATACTATCTACCCTCATTATATAGTTTTAATTATTACGAACGTATATTAAATATGTGTCATTATTTAATAGTCTTTTAACTTAGTTTCTTAGTGATGAAGTACACTAAAATTTGATGGTGTAGAAGAAGTAAAATATTCAAAATTATTTACATTTATAATTTCATAATACAATATGAATATGGAGAATAAATACACTATCGATCCTCATTATAAAATTTTAAATATTACCTGTGTATATGAAATATGTATCATTAATAATAGTCTTTTAACTTAGTGTCTTAGCTTTGAAGTAACCTAAAATTTTGTGATGTAGAAGAAGAAAAATATTGAAAAAATCACATATATTTTTCCATATTACACTGTAAATATGGTGACTAAAAACTTTATTAAGCTTTATTATATAATATCACTTATTAACTATATATATACAATATTTGTCATTAATCAATAGTCTTTTAACGTATTTGCTTAGTGATGATGTTACCTAAAATTTGGTGATGGAGAAGAAGAAAGATATTGAAATTGTTTACATCTATTATACCATAATACAATGTGAATATGGTGAATAAATATACTATCTTCCCTCATTATATTGTTTTAATTATTACGAACGTATATTAAATATGTGTCATTATTTAATAGTCTTTTAACTTAGTTTCTTAGTGATGAAGTACACTAAAATTTGATGGTGTAGAAGAAGTAAAATATTCAAAATTATTTACATTTATAATTTCATAATACAATATGAATATGGAGAATAAATATACTATCGATCCTCATTATAAAATTTTAAATATTACCTGTGTATATGAAATATGTATCATTAATAATAGTCTTTTAACTTAGTGTCTTAGCTTTGAAGTAACCTAAAATTTTGTGATGTAGAAGAAGAAAAATATTGAAAAAATCACATATATTTTTCCATATTACACTGTAAATATGGTGACTAAAAACTTTATTAAGCTTTATTATATAATATCACTTATTAACTATATATATACAATATTTGTCATTAATCAATAGTCTTTTAACGTATTTGCTTAGTGATGATGTTACCTAAAATTTGGTGATGGAGAAGAAGAAAGATATTGAAATTGTTTACATCTATTATACCATAATACAATGTGAATATGGTGAATAAATATACTATCTAGCCTCATTATATAGTTTTAATTATTACGAACGTATATGAAATATGTGTCATTATTTAATAGTCTTTTAACTTAGTTTCTTAGTGATGAAGTAACCTAAAATTTAATGGTGTAGAAGAAGTAAAATATTCAAAATTATTTACATTTATAATTCCATAATACAATATGAATATGGAGAATAAATATACTATCGATCCTAATTATATAATTTTAATTATTACCTGTGTATATGAAATATGTATCATTAATAGTAGTCGTTTAACTTAGTGTCTTAGCTTTGAAGTAACCTAAAATTTTGTGATGTAGAAGAAGAAAAGCATTGAAAAAATCACAAATATTTTTCCATATTAAACTGTAAGTACGGTGACTAAAAATTGTATTAATCTTTATTATACAATATTACTTATTAACTATATATATATACAATATTTGTCATTAATCAATAGTCTTTTAACGTATTTGCTTAGTGATGAAGTTACCTAAAATTTGGTGATGGCGAAGAAGTAAAATATTGAAATTGTTTACATCTATTATACCATAATACAATGTGAATATGGTGAATAAATATACTATCTAGCCTCATTATATAGTTTTAATTATTACAAACGTATATGAAATATGTGTCATTATTTAATAGTCTTTTAACTTAGTTTCTTAGTGATGAAGTACACTAAAATTTGATGGTGTAGAAGAAGTAAAATATTCAAAACTATTTACATTTATAATTTCATAATACAATATGAATATGGAGAATAAATATACTATCGATCCTCATTATAAAATTTTAAATATTACCTGTGTATATGAAATATGTATCATTAATAATAGTCTTTTAACTTAGTGTCTTAGCTTTGAAGTAACCTAAAATTTTGTGATGTAGAAGAAGAAAAATATCGAAAAAATCACATATAGTATTCCATATTACACTGTAAATATGGTGACTAAGAACTGTATTAAGCTTTATTATACAATATCACTTATTAACTATATATATACAATATTTGTCATTAATCAATAGTCTTTTAACGTATTTGCTTAGTGATGAAGTTACCTAAAATTTTGTGATGGAGAAGAAGTAAAATATTGAAATTGTTTACATCTATTATACCATAATACAATGTGAATATGTTGAATAAATATACTATCTAGCCTCATTATATAGTTTTAATTATTACGAACGTATATGAAATATGTGTCATTATTTAATAGTCTTTTAACTTAGTTTCTTAGTGATGATGTAACATAAAATTTGATGGTGTAGAAGAAGTAAAATATTCAAAATTATTTACATTTATAATTCCATAATACAATATGAATATGGAGAATAAATATACTATCGATCCTCATTATAAAATTTTAAATATTACCTGTGTATATGAAATATGTATCATTAATAATAGTCTTTTAACTTAGTGTCTTAGATATGTAGTAACCTAAAATTTTGTGATGTAGAAGAAGAAAAATATTGAAAAAATCACATATATTATTCCATATTACATTGTAAATATGGTGACTAAAAACTATATTAAGCTTTATTATATAATATCACTTATTAACTATATATATACAATATTTGTCATTAATCAATAGTCTTTTAACGTATTTTCTTAGTGATGAAGTTACCTAAAATTTGGTGATGGAGAAGAAGAAAAATATTGAAATTGTTTACATCTATTATACCATAATACAATGTGAATATTGTGAATAAATATACTATCTAGCCTCATTATATAGTTTTAATTATTACGAACGTATATGAAATATGTGTCATTATTTAATAGTCTTTTAACTTAGTTTCTTAGTGATGAAGTACACTAAAATTTGATGGTGTAGAAGAAGTAAAATTTTCAAAACTATTTACAGTTATAATTTCATAACACAATATAAATATGGAGAATAAATATACTATCGATCCTCATTATAAAATTTTAAATATTACCTGTGTATATGAAATCTGTATCATTAATATTAGTCTTTTAACTTAATGTCTTAGCTATGAAGTAACCTAAAATTTTGTGATGTAGAAGAAGTAAAATATCGAAAAAATCACATATAGTATTCCATATTACACTGTAAATATGGTGACTAAGAACTGTATTAAGCTTTATTATACAATATCACTTATTAACTATATATATATACAATATTTGTCATTAATCAATAGTCTTTTAACGTATTTGCTTAGTGATGAAGTTACCTAAAATTTTGTGATGGAGAAGAAGTAAAATATTGAAATTGTTTACATCTATTATACCATAATACAATGTGAATATGGTGAATAAATATACTATCTAGCCTCATTATATAGTTTTAATTATTACGAACGTATATGAAATATGTGTCATTATTTAATAGTCTTTTAACTTAGTTTCTTAATGATGAAGTACACTAAAATTTGATGGTGTAGAAGAAGTAAAATTTTCAAAACTATTTACAGTTATAATTTCATAACACAATATGAATATGGAGAATAAATATACTATCGATCCTCATTATAAAATTTTAAATATTACCTGTGTATATGAAATCTGTATCATTAATATTAGTCTTTTAACTTAATGTCCTAGCTATGAAGTAACCTAAAATTTTGTGATGTAGAAGAAGTAAAATATCGAAAAAATCACATATAGTATTCCATATTACACTGTAAATATGGTGACTAAGAACTGTATTAAGCTTTATTATACAATATCACTTATTAACTATATATATATACAATATTTGTCATTAATCAATAGTCTTTTAACGTATTTGCTTAGTGATGAAGTTACCTAAAATTTGGTGATGGCGAAGAAGTAAAATATTAAAATTGTTTACATCTATTATACCATAATACAATGTGAATATGGTGAATAAATATACTATCTAGCCTCATTATATAGTTTTAATTATTACGAACGTATATGAAATATGTGTCATTATTTAATAGTCTTTTAACTTAGTTTCTTAGTGATGAAGTACACTAAAATTTGATGGTGTAGAAGAAGTAAAATATTCAAAACTATTTACATTTATAATTTCATAATACAATATGAATATGGAGAATAAATATACTATCGATCCTCATTATAAAATTTTAAATATTACCTGTGTATATGAAATATGTATCATTAATAATAGTCTTTTAACTTAGTGTCTTAGCTTTGAAGTAACCTAAAATTTTGTGATGTAGAAGAAGAAAAATATCGAAAAAATCACATATAGTATTCCATATTACACTGTAAATATGGTGACTAAGAACTGTATTAAGCTTTATTATACAATATCACTTATTAACTATATATATACAATATTTGTCATTAATCAATAGTCTTTTAACGTATTTGCTTAGTGATGAAGTTACCTAAAATTTTGTGATGGAGAAGAAGTAAAATATTGAAATTGTTTACATCTATTATACCATAATACAATGTGAATATGTTGAATAAATATACTATCTAGCCTCATTATATAGTTTTAATTATTACGAACGTATATGAAATATGTGTCATTATTTAATAGTCTTTTAACTTAGTTTCTTAGTGATGATGTAACATAAAATTTGATGGTGTAGAAGAAGTAAAATATTCAAAATTATTTACATTTAAAATTCCATAATACAATATGAATATGGATAATAAATATACTATCGATCCTCATTATAAAATTTTAAATATTACCTGTGTATATGAAATATGTATCATTAATAATAGTCTTTTAACTTAGTGTCTTAGATATGTAGTAACCTAAAATTTTGTGATGTAGAAGAAGAAAAATATTGAAAAAATCACATATATTATTCCATATTACATTGTAAATATGGTGACTAAAAACTATATTAAGCTTTATTATATAATATCACTTATTAACTATATATATACAATATTTGTCATTAATCAATAGTCTTTTAACGTATTTTCTTAGTGATGAAGTTACCTAAAATTTGGTGATGGAGAAGAAGAAAAATATTGAAATTGTTTACATCTATTATACCATAATACAATGTGAATATGGTGAATAAATATACTATCTTGCCTCATTATATAGTTTTAATTATTACGAACGTATATGAAATATGTATCTTTATTTAATAGTCTTTTAACTTAGTTTCTTAGTGATGATGTAACCTAAAATTTGATGATGTAGAAGAAGTAAAATATTCAAAACTATTTACATCTATAATTCCATAATACAATATGAATATGGAGAATAAATATACTATCGATTCTCATTATAAAATTTTAAATATTACCTTTGTATATGAAATATGTATCATTAATAATAGACTTTTAACTTAGTGTCTTAGCTTTGAAGTAACCTAAAATTTTGTGATGTAGAAGAAAAATATCGAAAAAATCACATATATTATTCCATATTACACTGTCAATATGGTGACTAAAAATTGTATTAAGCTTTATTATATAATATCACTTATTAACTATATATATACAATATTTGTCATTAATCAATAGTCTTTTAACGTATTTGCTTAGTGAAAAAGTTACCTAAAATTTGGTGATGGAGAAGAAGAAAAATATTGAAATTGTTTACATCTATTATACCATAATACAATGTGAATATGGTGAATAAATATACTATCTACCCTCATTATATAGTTTTAATTATTACGAACGTATATTAAATATGTGTCATTATTTAATAGTCTTTTAACTTAGTTTCTTAGTGATGAAGTACACTAAAATTTGATGGTGTAGAAGAAGTAAAATATTCAAAACTATTTACATTTATAATTTCATAATACAATAGGAATATGGAGAATAAATATACTATCCATCCTCATTATAAAATTTTAAATATTACCTTTGTATATGAAATATGTTTCATTAATAATAGTCTTTTAACTTAGTGTCTTAGCTATGAAGTAACGTAAAATTTTGTGATGTAGAAGAAGAAAAATATTAAAAAAATCACATATATTATTCCATATTACACTGTAAATATGGTGACTAAAAATTGTATTAAGCTTTATTATATAATATCACTTATTAACTATATATATACAATATTTGTCATTAATCAATAGTCTTTTAACGTATTTTCTTAGTGATGAAGTTACCTAAAATTTGGTGATGGAAAAGAAGAAAAATATTGAAATTGTTTACATCTATTATACCATAATACAATGTGAATATGGTGAATAAATATACTATCTACCCTAATTATATAGTTTTAATTATTACGAACGTATATTAAATATGTGTCATTATTTAATAGTCTTTTAAATTAGTTTCTTAATGATGAAGTACACTAAAATTTGATGGTGTAGAAGAAGTAAAATATTCAAAACTATTTACATTTATAATTTCATAACACAATATGAATATGGAGAATAAATATACTATCGATCCTCATTATAAAATTTTAAATATTACCTGTGTATATGAAATCTGTATCATTAATATTAGTCTTTTAACTTAATGTCTTAGCTATGAAGTAACCTAAAATTTTGTGATGTAGAAGAAGAAAAATATTGAAAAAAATCACATATATTATTCCATATTACACTGTAAATATGGTGACTAAAAACTATATTAAGCTTTATTATATAATATCACTTATTAACTATATATATACAATATTTGTCATTAATCAATAGTCTTTTAACGTATTTGCTTAGTTATGAAGTTACCTAAAATTTGGTGATGGACAAGAAGTAAAATATTGAAATTGTTTACATCTATTATACAATAATACAATGTGAATATGGTGAATATATATACTATCTAGCCTCATTATATAGTTTTAATTATTACGAACGTATATGAAATATGTGTCATTATTTAATAGTCTTTTAACTGAGTTTCTTAGTGATGAAGTACACTAAAATTTGATGGTGTAAAAGAAGTAAAATATTCAAAACTATTTACATTTATAATTTCATAATACAATATGAATATGGAGAATAAATATACTATCGATCCTCATTATAAAATTTTAAATATTACCTGTGTATATGAAATATGTATCATTAATAATAGTCTTTTAACTTAGTGTCTTAGCTTTGAAGTAACCTAAAATTTTGTGATGTAGAAGAAGAAAAATATCGAAAAAATCACATATATTATTCCATATTACACTGTAAATATGGTGACTAAGAACTGTATTAAGCTTTATTATACAATATCACTTATTAACTATATATATACAATATTTGTCATTAATCAATAGTCTTTTAACGTATTTGCTTAGTGATGAAGTTACCTAAAATTTTGTGATGGAGAAGAAGTAAAATATTGAAATTGTTTACATCTATTATACCATAATACAATGTGAATATGGTGAATAAATATACTATATAGCCTCATTATATAGTTTTAATTATTACGAACGTATATGAAATATGTGTCATTATTTAATAGTCTTTTAACTTAGTTTCTTAGTGATGATGTAACATAAAATTTGATGGTGTAGAAGAAGTAAAATATTCAAAATTATTTACATTTATAATTCCATAATACAATATGAATATGGAGAATAAATATACTATCGATCCTCATTATAAAATTTTAAATATTACCTGTGTATATGAAATATGTATCATTAATAATAGTCTTTTAACTTAGTGTCTTAGATATGTAGTAACCTAAAATTTTGTGATGTAGAAGAAGAAAAATATTGAAAAAATCACATATATTATTCCATATTACATTGTAAATATGGTGACTAAAAACTATATTAAGCTTTATTATATAATATCACTTATTAACTATATATATACAATATTTGTCATTAATACATAGTCTTTTAACGTATTTGCTTAGTGATGAAGTTACCTAAAATTTTGTGATGGAGAAGAAGTAAAATATTGAAATTGTTTACATCTATTATACCATAATACAATGTGAATATGGTGAATAAATATACTATCTAGCCTCATTATATAGTTTTAATTATTACGAACGTATATGAAATATGTGTCACTATTTAATAGTCTTTTAACTTAGTTTCTTAGTGATGATGTAACCTGAAATTTGAGGATGTAAAAGAAGTAAAATATTCAAAACTATTTACATCTATAATTCCATAATACAATATGAATATGGAGAATAAATATACTATCGATCCTCATTATATAATTTTAATTATTACTTGTGTATAAGAAATATGTATCATTAATAATAGTCTTTTAACTCAGTGTCTTAGCTATGAAGTAACCTAAAATTTTGTGATGTAGAAGAAGAAAATTATTGAAAAAATCAAAAATATTATTCCATATTACACTGTAAATACGGTGACTAAAAACTATATTAAGCTTTATTATACAATATCACTTATTAGCTATATATATACAATATTTGTCATTAATCAATAGTCTTTTAAAGTATTTGCTTAGTGATGAAGTTACCTAAAATTTGGTGATGGAGAAGTAGAAAAATATTGAAATTGTTTACATCTATTATACCATAATACAATGTGAATATGGTGAATAAATATACTATCTTGCCTCATTATATAGTTTTAATTATTACGAACGTATATGAAATATGTGTCATTATTTAATAGTCTTTTAACTTAGTTTCTTAGTGATGATGTAACCTAAAATTTGATGATGTAGAAGAAGTAAAATATTCAAAACTATTTACATCTATAATTCCATAATACAATATGAATATGGAGAATAAATATACTATCGATCCTCATTATAAAATTTTAAATTTAAATATTACCTTTGTATATGAAATATGCATCATTAATAATAGACTTTTAACTTAGTGTCTTAGCTTTGAAGTAACCTAAAATTTTGTGATGTAGAAGAAAAATATCGAAAAAATCACATATATTATTCCATATTACACTGTAAATATGGTGACTAAAAATTGTATTAAGCTTTATTATATAATATCACTTATTAACTATATATATACAATATTTGTCATTAATCAATAGTCTTTTAACGTATTTGCTTAGTGAAAAAGTTATCTAAAATTTGGTGATGGAGAAGAAGAAAAATATTGAAATTGTTTACTTCTATTATACCATAATACAATGTGAATATGGTGAATAAATATACTATCTACCCTCATTATATAGTTTTAATTATTACGAACGTATATTAAAGATGTGTTATTATTTAATAGTCTTTAACTTAGTTTCTTAGTGATGAAGTACACTAAAATTTGATGGTGTAGAAGAAGTAAAATATTCAAAACTATTTACATTTATAATTTCATAATACAATAGGAATATGGAGAATAAATATACTATCGATCCTCATTATAAAATTTTAAATATTACCTTTGTATATGAAATATGTTTCATTAATAATAGTCTTTTAACTTAGTGTCTTAGCTATGAAGTAACGTAAAATTTTGTGATGTAGAAGAAGAAAAATATTAAAAAAAATCACATATATTATTCCATATTACACTGTAAATATGGTGACTAAAAATTGTATTAAGCTTTATTATATAATATCACTTATTAACTATATATATACAATATTTGTCATTAATCAATAGTCTTTTAACGTATTTTGTTAGTGATGAAGTTACCTAAAATTTGGTGATGGAAAAGAAGAAAAATATTGAAATTGTTTACATCTATTATACCATAATACAATGTGAATATGGTGAATAAATATACTATCTACCCTAATTATATAGTTTTAATTATTACGAACGTATATTAAATATGTGTCATTATTTAATAGTCTTTTAACTTAGTTTCTTAATGATGAAGTACACTAAAATTTGATGGTGTAGAAGAAGTAAAATATTCAAAACTATTTACATTTATAATTTTCATAACACAATATGAATATGGAGAATAAATATACTATCGATCCTCATTATAAAATTTTAAATATTACCTGTGTATATGAAATATGTATCATTAATAATAGTCTTTTAACTTAGTGTCTTAGCTTTGAAGTAACCTAAAATTTTGTGATGTAGAAGAAGAAAAATATCGAAAAAATCACATATAGTATTCCATATTACACTGTAAATATGGTGACTAAGAACTGTATTAAGCTTTATTATACAATATCACTTATTAACTATATATATACAATATTTGTCATTAATCAATAGTCTTTTAACGTATTTGCTTAGTGATGAAGTTACCTAAAATTTTGTGATGGAGAAGAAGTAAAATATTGAAATTGTTTACATCTATTATACCATAATAAAATGTGAATATGGTGAATGAATATACTATCTAGCCTCATTATATAGTTTTAATTATTACGAACGTATATGAAATATGTGTCATTATTTAATAGTCTTTTAACTTAGTTTCTTAGTGATGATGTAACATAAAATTTGATGGTGTAGAAGAAGTAAAATATTCAAAATTATTTACATTTATAATTCCATAATACAATATGAATATGGAGAATAAATATACTATCTATCCTCATTATAAAATTTTAAATATTACCTGTGTATATGAAATATGTATCATTAGTAATAGTCTTTTAACTTAGTGTCTTAGATATGTAGTAACCTAAGATTTTGTGATGTAGAAGAAGAAAAATATTGAAAAAATCACATATATTATTCCATATTACATTGTAAATATGGTGACTAAAAACTATATTAAGCTTTATTATATAATATCACTTATTAACTATATATATACAATATTTGTCATTAATCAATTGTCTTTCAACGTATTTTCTTAGTGATGAAGTTACCTAAAATTTGGTGATGGAGAAGAAGAAAAATATTGAAATTGTTTACATCTATTATACCATAATACAATGTGAATATTGTGAATAAATATACTATCTAGCCTCATTATATAGTTTTAATTATTACGAACGTATATGAAATATGTGTCATTATTTAATAGTCTTTTAACTTAGTTTCTTAGTGATGATGTAACCTGAAATTTGAAGATGTAGAAGAAGTAAAATATTCAAAACTATTTACATCTATAATTCCATAATACAATATGAATATGGAGAATAAATATACTATCGATCCTCATTATATAATTTTAATTATTACTTGTGTATATGAAATATGTATCATTAATAATAGTCTTTTAACTCAGTGTCTTAGCTATGAAGTAACCTAAAATTTTGTTATGTAGAAGAAGAAAATTATTGAAAAAATCAAAAATATTATTCCATATTACACTGTAAATACGGTGACTAAAAACTATATTAAGCTTTATTATACAATATCACTTATTAGCTATATATATACAATATTTGTCATTAATCAATAGTCTTTTAAAGTATTTGCTTAGTGATGAAGTTACCTAAAATTTGGTGATGGAGAAGAAGAAAAATATTGAAATTGTTTTACATCTATTATACCATAATACAATGTGAATATGGTGAATAAATATACTATCTAGCCTCATTATATAGTTTTAATTATTACGAACGTATATGAAATATGTGTCACTATTTAATAGTCTTTTAACTTAGTTTCTTAGTGATGATGTAACCTAAAATTTGATGATGTAGAAGAAGTAAAATATTCAAAACTATTTACATCTATAATTCCATAATACAATATGAATATGGAGAATAAATATACTATCGATCCTCATTATAAAATTTTAAATATTACCTTTGTATATGAAATATGTATCATTAATAATAGTCTTTTAACTTAGTGTCTTAGCTTTGAAGTAACCTAAAATTTTGTGATGTAGAAGAAGAAAAATATCGAAAAAATCACATATATTATTCCATATTACACTGTAAATATGGTGACTAAGAACTGTATTAAGCTTTATTATATAATATCACTTATTAACTTTATATATACAATATTTGTCATTAATCAATAGTCTTTTAAAGTATTTGCTTAGTGATGAAGTTACCTAAAATTTGGTGATGGAGAAGAAGAAAAATATTGAAATTGTTTACATCTATTATACCATAATGCAATGTGAATATGGTGAATAAATATACTCTCTAGCCTCATTATATAGTTTTAATTATTACGAACGTATATGAAATATGTGTCATTATTTAATAGTCTTTTAACTTAGTTTCTTAGTGATGAAGTACACTAAAATTTGATGGTGTAGAAGAAGTCAAATAATTAAAACTATTTACATTTATAATTTCATAATACAATATGAATATGGAGAATAAATATACTATCGATCCTCATTATAAAATTTTAAATATTACCTGTGTATATGAAATATTTATCATTAATAATAGTCTTTTAACTTAGTGTCTTAGCTATGAAGTAACGTAAAATTTTGTGATGTAGAAGAAGAAAAATATTAAAAAAATCACATATATTATTCCATATTACACTGTAAATATGGTGACTAAAAATTGTATTAAGCTTTATTATATAATATCACTTATTAACTATATATATACAATATTTGTCATTAATCAATAGTCTTTTAACGTATTTTCTTAGTGAAAAAGTTACCTAAAATTTGGTGATGGAGAAGAAGAAAAATATTGAAATTGTTTACATCTATTATACCATAATACAATGTGAATATGGTGAATAAATATACTATCTACCCTCATTATATAGTTTTAATTATTACGAACGTATATTAAATATGTGTCATTATTTAATAGTCTTTTAACTTAGTTTCTTAGTGATGAAGTACACTAAAATTTGATGGTGTAGAAGAAGTAAAATATTCAAAACTATTTACAGTTATAATTTCATAACACAATATGAATATGGAGAATAAATATACTATCGATCCTCATTATAAAATTTTAAATATTACCTGTGTATATGAAATCTGTATCATTAATATTAGTCTTTTAACTTAATGTCTTAGCTATGAAGTAACCTAAAATTTTGTGATGTAGAAGAAGTAAAATATCGAAAAAATCACATATAGTATTCCATATTACACTGTAAATATGGTGACTAAGAACTGTATTAAGCTTTATTATACAATATCACTTATTAACTATATATATACAATATTTGTCATTAATCAATAGTCTTTTAACGTATTTTCTTATTGATGAAGTTACCTAAAATTTTGTGATGGAGAAGAAGTAAAATATTTAAAATTGTTTACATCTTTTATACCATAATACAATGTGAATATGGTGAATAAATATACTATCTAGCCTCATTATATAGTTTTTATTATTACGAACGTATATGAAATATGTGTCATTATTTAATAGTCCTTTTAACTTAGTTTCTTAGTGATGATGTAACATAAAATTTGATGGTGTAGAAGAAGTAAAAATATTCAAAATTATTTACATTTATAATTCCATAATACAATATGAATATGGAGAATAAATATACTATCGATCCTCATTATAAAATTTTAAATATTACCTGTGTATATGAAATATGTCTCATTAATAATAGTCTTTTAACTTAGTGTCTTAGATATGTAGTAACCTAAAATTTTGTGATGTAGAAGAAGAAAAATATTGAAAAAATCACATATATTATTCCATATTACATTGTAAATATGGTGACTAAAAACTATATTAAGCTTTATTATATAATATCACTTATTAACTATATATATACAATATTTGTCATTAATCAATTGTCTTTCAACGTATTTTCTTAGTGATGAAGTTACCTAAAATTTGGTGATGGAGAAGAAGAAAAATATTGAAATTGTTTACATCTATTATACCATAATACAATGTGAATATTGTGAATAAATATACTATCTAGCCTCATTATATAGTTTTAATTATTACGAACATATATGAAATATGTGTCATTATTTAATAGTCTTTTAACTTAGTTTCTTAGTGATGATGTAACCTGAAATTTGAAGATGTAGAAGAAGTAAAATATTCAAAACTATTTACATCTATAATTTCATAATACAATATGAATATGGAGAATAAATACACTATCGATCCTCATTATATAATTTTATATATTACTTGTGTATATGAATATGTATCATTAATAATAGTCTTTTAACTCAGTGTCTTAGCTATGAAGTAACCTAAAATTTTGTGATGTAGAAGAAGAAAATTATTGAAAAAATCAAAAATATTATTCCATATTACACTGTAAATACGGTGACTAAAAACTATATTAAGCTTTATTATACAATATCACTTATTAGCTATATATATACAATATTTGTCATTAATCAATAGTCTTTTAAAGTATTTGCTTAGTGATGAAGTTACCTAAAATTTGGTGATGGAGAAGAAGAAAAATATTGAAATTGTTTACATCTATTATACCATAATACAATGTGAATATGGTGAATAAATATACTATCTAGCCTCATTATATAGTTTTAATTATTACGAACGTATATGAAATATGTGTCACTATTTAATAGTCTTTTAACTTAGTTTCTTAGTGATGATGTAACCTAAAATTTGATGATGTAGAAGAAGTAAAATATTCAAAACTATTTACATCTATAATTCCATAATACAATATGAATATGGAGAATAAATATACTATCGATCCTCATTATAAAATTTTAAATATTACCTTTGTATATAAAATATGTATCATTAATAATAGTCTTTTAACTTAGTGTCTTAGCTTTGAAGTAACCTAAAATTTTGTGATGTAGAAGAAGAAAAATATCGAAAAAATCACATATATTATTCCATATTACACTGTAAATATGGTGACTAAGAACTGTATTAAGCTTTATTATATAATATCACTTATTAACTTTATATATACAATATTTGTCATTAATCAATAGTCTTTTAAAGTATTTGCTTAGTGATGAAGTTACCTAAAATTTGGTGATGGAGAAGAAGAAAAATATTGAAATTGTTTACATCTATTATACCATAATACAATGTGAATATGGTGAATAAATATACTCTCTAGCCTCATTATATAGTTTTTAATTATTACGAACGTATATGAAATATGTGTCATTATTTAATAGTCTTTTAACTTAGTTTCTTAGTGATGAAGTACACTAAAATTTGATGGTGTAGAAGAAGTCAAATAATTAAAACTATTTACATTTATAATTTCATAATACAATATGAATATGGAGAATAAATATACTATCGATCCTCATTATAAAATTTTAAATATTACCTGTGTATATGAAATATGTATCATTAATAATAGTCTTTTAACTTAGTGTCTTAGCTATGAAGTAACGTAAAATTTTGTGATGTAGAAGAAGAAAAATATTAAAAAAATCACATATATTATTCCATATTACACTGTAAATATGGTGACTAAAAATTGTATTAAGCTTTATTATATAATATCACTTATTAACTATATATATACAATATTTGTCATTAATCAATAGTCTTTTAACGTATTTTCTTAGTGAAAAAGTTACCTAAAATTTGGTGATGGAGAAGAAGAAAAATATTGAAATTGTTTACATCTATTATACCATAATACAATGTGAATATGGTGAATAAATATACTATCTACCCTCATTATATAGTTTTAATTATTACGAACGTATATTAAATATTTGTCATTATTTAATAGTCTTTTAACTTAGTTTCTTAGTGATGAAGTACACTAAAATTTGATGGTGTAGAAGAAGTAAAATATTCAAAACTATTTACAGTTATAATTTCATAACACAATATGAATATGGAGAATAAATATACTATCGATCCTCATTATAAAATTTTAAATATTACCTGTGTATATGAAATCTGTATCATTAATATTAGTCTTTTAACTTAATGTCTTAGCTATGAAGTAACCTAAAATTTTGTGATGTAGAAGAAGTAAAATATCGAAAAAATCACATATAGTATTCCATATTACACTGTAAATATGGTGACTAAGAACTGTATTAAGCTTAATTATACAATATCACTTATTAACTATATATATACAATATTTGTCATTAATCAATAGTCTTTTAACGTATTTGCTTATTGATGAAGTTACCTAAAATTTTGTGATGGAGAAGAAGTAAAATATTTAAATTGTTTACATCTATTATACCATAATACAATGTGAATATGGTGAATAAATATACTATCTAGCCTCATTATATAGTTTTTAATTATTACGAACGTATATGAAAATATGTGTCATTATTTAATAGTCTTTTAACTTAGTTTCTTAGTGATGATGTAACATAAAATTTGATGGTGTAGAAGAAGTAAAATATTCAAAATTATTTACATTTATAATTCCATAATACAATATGAATATGGAGAATAAATATACTATCGATCCTCATTATAAAATTTTTAAATATTACCTGTGTATATGAAATATGTATCATTAATAATAGTCTTTTAACTTAGTGTCTTAGATATGTAGTAACCTAAAATTTTGTGATGTAGAAGAAGAAAAATATTGAAAAAATCACATATATTATTCCATATTACATTGTAAATATGGTGACTAAAAACTATATTAAGCTTTATTATATAATATCACTTATTAACTATATATATACAATATTTGTCATTAATCAATAGTCTTTTAACGTATTTTCTTAGTGATGAAGTTACCTAAAATTTGGTGATGGAGAAGAAGAAAAATATTGAAATTGTTTACATCTATTATACCCATAATACAATGTGAATATGGTGAATAAATATACTATCTAGCCTCATTATATATTTTTAATTATTACGAACGTATATGAAATATGTGTCATTATTTAATAGTCTTTTAACTTAGTTTCTTAGTGATGATGTAACCTGAAATTTGAAGATGTAGAAGAAGTAAAATATTCAAAACTAATTTACATCTATAATTCCATAATACAATATGAATATGGAGAATAAATATACTATCGATCCTCATTATATAATTTTAATTATTACTT
>CATIWC010003905.1:22500-25000 GCA_948472305.1 Vicia faba | reverse complement strand
GTTATTTGGGAAGTGCATGCAAAAATCCATCGGGAGATTATTCCCCTAAGGCGCGTTTGCCTCCGCTCCCGTCGGAAAAACCGCACGGGGGCCCGTTCGGGCCGGAAATTCAAAATTGTCGAAACGCTACGAAACTTTGCAGATCCCTTCTATGTGTTATTTGGGACTTCCATGCAAAAATTCATCGGGAGATTATTCCCCTAAGGCGCGTTTGCCTCCGCTCCCGTTCATGGAGAAACCGCACACGCACGCGTTCCGGTCGGAAATTGAAAGTAGACCGAGGGCTTGTCGAAACGCTACGAAACTCCTTGGACACTCTCAATGTGTTATTTGGGAAGTGCATGCAAAAATCCATCGGGAGATTATTCCCCTAAGGCGCGTTTGCCTCCGCTCCCGTCGGAAAAACCGCACGGGGGCCCGTTCGGGCCGGAAATTCAAAATTGTCGAAACGCTACGAAACTTTGCAGATCCCTTCTATGTGTTATTTGGGACTTCCATGCAAAAATTCATCGGGAGATTATTCCCCTAAGGCGCGTTTGCCTCCGCTCCCGTTCATGGAGAAACCGCACACGCACGCGTTCCGGTCGGAAATTGAAAGTAGACCGAGGGCTTGTCGAAACGCTACGAAACTCCTTGGACACTCTCAATGTGTTATTTGGGAAGTGCATGCAAAAATCCATCGGGAGATTATTCCCCTAAGGCGCGTTTGCCTCCGCTCCCGTCGGAAAAACCGCACGGGGGCCCGTTCGGGCCGGAAATTCAAAATTGTCGAAACGCTACGAAACTTTGCAGATCCCTTCTATGTGTTATTTGGGACTTCCATGCAAAAATTCATCGGGAGATTATTCCCCTAAGGCGCGTTTGCCTCCGCTCCCGTTCATGGAGAAACCGCACACGCACGCGTTCCGGTCGGAAATTGAAAGTAGACCGAGGGCTTGTCGAAACGCTACGAAACTCCTTGGACACTCTCAATGTGTTATTTGGGAAGTGCATGCAAAAATCCATCGGGAGATTATTCCCCTAAGGCGCGTTTGCCTCCGCTCCCGTCGGAAAAACCGCACGGGGGCCCGTTCGGGCCGGAAATTCAAAATTGTCGAAACGCTACGAAACTTTGCAGATCCCTTCTATGTGTTATTTGGGACTTCCATGCAAAAATTCATCGGGAGATTATTCCCCTAAGGCGCGTTTGCCTCCGCTCCCGTTCATGGAGAAACCGCACACGCACGCGTTCCGGTCGGAAATTGAAAGTAGACCGAGGGCTTGTCGAAACGCTACGAAACTCCTTGGACACTCTCAATGTGTTATTTGGGAAGTGCATGCAAAAATCCATCGGGAGATTATTCCCCTAAGGCGCGTTTGCCTCCGCTCCCGTCGGAAAAACCGCACGGGGGCCCGACACGCGAAAAGCCGAAATATATCGAGGGATCGCCCGAATGGCATGAAACTTGGCATGCCATCTCAATTTGGTGGCAGATTAATGCATGAAAAATTCCAGACCGGAACTCATTCCGTAGCCCGACGTTTGTTTGCTTCCGCCCCTTGAAAAAAACTCAATTACACGCGTTTCGGACGAAAATTCAAAATAAATCGAGACGTTATCGAAACGCTACGAAACTTTGCAGATCCCTTCTATGTGTTATTTGAGATGTCCATGCAAAAAATCATCGGGAAATTCCATTCCTAAGGCGCGTTTGCCTCCGCTCCCGTTCTTGAAAATCCGGCGCTTAGAAAATTCATAATTAATTCATCCGAAGTCGAAAAATTCTAATTTTTGGTGGGAGGGGTTCTTATATTGTGTTTAAAGAGCATGCAAAAAATCAAGAAAAAATTCGAAGTCTAAGTCATCAAACTAGAAATTTATGTCTACAGGGAAAAAGGGACCAATTTGGTGGCAAAGTGAGGATTTCAGTTCAAACATATATAGGGGGAGGCCCTTGCCTGGTCCGCCTGGGGCCTTGCCACGCCCAGGCCAGGCCACGCCCAGGCCAGGCCACATGCTGCCTAGACGGAACATGCCCATGGGTGTTCCAAACGATTCCAATGGCAAATCCATCAACCCCCCGCACAAAATCCAATCCAAATATCGAATTTTCATCATCGAATCGAGCGTTCTTGATAAAAAAAATTCAAAATTTGGCTGGATTTTGCGTGCCCGTGCCGGCCACACGGAAGGTCCGTGGCATGCCACGGATGGTCCCGTCGACGGAATCGAAGTTGCGATCGAAGTTTTGCCGCACAACCCAATAAAATATTGGCATTCCAACCATCGAATCGTTCTTTGGGCGAAGAAAAAAATTTGCTAAAATTTTGCGGTGCCCGTGCCCGGCCGAGTGGCTCGTCCGGACCTGGTCACGGACGTTCGGGCGGCGGGGCATGGGAGTTGCGATCGAAGTTTTGCCGCAAAATCATGTCAAATTTTGGCGTTCCCGTCATCGAATCGTCCGTTGGTCGAAGATCAAAATTTTATCGGGGTGCGCGGTGTGACGGTCGTGGTCACGGA
>CATIWC010003904.1:0-49961 GCA_948472305.1 Vicia faba | reverse complement strand
ACCACTAGTTTTACTCATTTTATTCCATGTATTTCGTTTGCGGTTTTTGGTATGGATTGTACGGAATACTCTAATACTTGCTGCCTAATTTTGCTTGTTTGTATAGTCTTTCATGATCCCTTAGGTGATTTTGGTTCAAATTTAATCTTTGATTTAATTGAACTTAAATTAGACATTAGGCTTCTAAAACCATGCATGCTAACATTAGGTAGACGCTTACCTTTTGTTAATCCAAATCTTAGGACCATCATTGTATGATAACATTAGGTTTAGAAATAGGCTAGTCTCCCATTGACTTTTCTCTCCCCTCTCTGCATATGCATCTAAAACAAAACTTCTTTTTCCTTTCAAACTTCAAAATACTTTAAAAATTTACTTATGAGAATCATACTTTTTTTAATTATGGGAAATGATAAGCGGGTCTCATCTCGATCTTATTGTTATTCCATCTCAGGCCTATGTGTGGTTCACGTCTCAAAGACTCCTTTCATGGATAAGTAGAAAAGTGGCTAATATCTCTCTCTTGAGGTCAACTAGTCATTATCTGCAACAAAATACAAACCAACTCAAACCTTTTTGTGTGTCTAAGCACCTTTTCTCTAAAAAAACCCTTTTCAGGTAAGGACATGATTAATTTACTATTGTGCCAATGCATAAGTCTCCAAAGGTCGAGCTGTGGCAGAAGGCGGAATTAACATCATCCATAAAAAACACAAAACAAACAAAAACATGTGAGCTGAACTATGATAGCTCTGATTCCTCAAAAATGATACGTAGGCATTGGGGTAGGGCCCAAGCGAGTACAACTTTATTTTCCCTACATTATTTTCTCATTTCTCTAGCATGCATTCTCCCTTTAGCATTAATAAACAATAAGCATAGATTAAACACATACATAATATTAGAACAATAAGAGTGGATACCGTAGAGTACTACGGGTGTGTGGGGTGCTAATACCTTCCCCTTGCATAACAAACTCCCTTACCCGATCTCTCGGTTGCAAGACCGTGACTTCTCCCTTCTCAGGTTTTCTTAATGTTTACTTTTCCTTTCATGTGGGGTAAAAGACGTTCGATGGCGACTTTATTGTTTGATGGTTTTCAGCCTGTTGTTTCAATCAGAAGTACATTTTGTACTATTTGATGACCCATCAGAATATGTGTCTTGCAGCTCTTCTGTTTTATTATTTGAGAGACTCTGATTTAAAGACCAGAACCACTGATGATCCCAAAAAGAAGGTTTCCAACTATATTCCTTTTGGATGTCTCATCACTAACATCTTGGTAAAAAGTGGCTTGGTAAAAACTCTAGTAGAAGAAGCTAAGTTTACAAAGGATCTGGCTTCTAGTCTTGGAGATTCCTTCAATGGACAGACTTTGAAGAATATGAGGCTAATAGAGGAAGTGATTGCTAAACCTCTACCTGTTCCCTCTGAAAGCATCAAAATCATAAGAATTCCCGTGAATAACTAACCTTTGTTTACTAAGGAGATAACATGTCTAGCATTGCTATCTACGTCAAAATGATGGAAGAAGAAGGATATGATATGTCAAGTTTCAACTATTCTAAGTTACCTTCTGCTCAAGAGTAAGCTGACCCTTCTAGAGGTAAAAGGAAGAAGAGTTCAGAAGCATCTGAACCCGGAAAGAAGAAGAATAACAAGTCTAAAACTTCTAAGACTGTGACTCTAGCTGCTTATCCATAAAAAAAAAAGCAAGTTTGCTACTGATACTTATGTAATCATATCATTGTCTTCTTCTAATATCGTTAGTTTGTGTTCATCCACAACCTCCACTGAACAAATTAATCCTCTTTCACCATCAACCAGAACTACAATTGTTTCTGACTTTATTACTACTTCCAATCCTTTTTCATCTATTTCCTTCACACCTTCATTTTTAACAATTCCTATATATAAACCAACAATCACCATTCCTCCGTCTGATAATCTCAATTCTTTTTATATTCCACCATTAACCACATTTATTCCTGTTTCTAATCCTGCTCCCTTAACTACGGAAAACCTTATTTCTGAAATTGTCTTTACAACTTTACCTACAACAACAACTGCCTCTATCCCAAACACCATAACCACTTCCGACCTCGCGACCTCATCAACCATACATGTTTCTAACCTACTCTCATTCATATATACACCCATAACATCTCAACCCATTTCTACCTTCTCTTCCCCACTTGTCTCATCATTATCACAAATAATCATATCTCAAACTTCATTAGAGATTCCTATTGTTTCTAATCCTTGTCAAAATCTCCACACTGCCTCTCATCACCATCAATCACTCAAAAACTCTCAAAATCATGACCTCCAAACATCTTTTGTTCCTGAAATGTCTAAGATAACAATCTCCGATGATCTTAAAGCCAGTGCAAACCCAACAATTGAATCCTAATCTATGTCTGATATTTTCTATCTAAATGTACAAATGAATCAAACTGAACCTATAACTTCTGAAGTCATTCCTTCAGAAAAGGACCTATCCATAATTGTCTATGAAAAATATATTCAAAAAACATTGGATGAATGTATTAACATTTTTAGAATCAAGGCTTAGAAAAAGGTTGCTAAGTTAAAGGCAGAGGCAAGTACGAGTACTAAGCCTCAAGACATGGATGGTTCTTGGAAAAAGTTTCAGAAGTGGATGTCTTCTGAGGTTGAACGCGTGAATTCTTTTGTCGAAGCATCAAGAATTGGAGATGTTCAAATGGTAACTGAAAGAAAAGAAACAAGAGAAAGAGTCAAACTTGTTGAACTAATTGCTATAAAACAAAGAGAAGCAGAAGAAGCCAGGCTTAAGGCTCAAGATGCATAAGATGCCAGAAAAGCTGAAGAAGCCAGATTGGTAGAAGAAGCTTATAAGGATAAAGAAGATGCTCTGGTAGTGTAGCGGTAGAAATGTTTAGGACTAAGCCATTGGATTGACTAGACTTATACAAATCAAAATAAAAATCGCCACCGCGCTTTATTTTTTCCAAAGGAATGGGAAAAGAGCGAGTAACCAAAAAAGAGGGGGAAAGATTCAAGGTAAGGGGGTTGGTTATGCAAAGGGAAGGTATTAACATCCTAAACATCCACGGTACTCCGCAGGAACCTCTTTGTAAAATCTGTATATTTTGGCTATAAAATGTTGTATAAAAATAGATGGTGGAGGTGAGGAAAGAAATATATTTTTTATGGTTTTTGCACCCGCCGCGGTTGCGAACCCTTAGTGCCTACGTACCACCTTTCATGCAATAGGGGATAAGGGTACACGTAGTTCCTCTTTAAAAATTTTAAAATACAAGTGTGTTGGTTAATTTTATGAGATAAGATATGATCGTCATTGTCCGTGTGGAAAACATACTTACTACCCACAATCATGAGAAAGGAGAATTTGCGTCATCTTAAAGTGGAGGATATAGCTTGGATTTTTAAAATCAACAATGCCTCACTCAACACCCAAGTGGAAATATCCCTATTTACTACATATTGTAGAAGTATAGTTGTTTGCATTACTACAAGGATTGACAAGAGCCTAATCTTTTAAGAAAAGTTTGAGATGAAAGCCAAGACGGAAAAATGGTTTGAATAAGATTGATTCATTTTTAATCTTCTCACAAAAAATGTTAAGGTATTATTAATGTTGATTGAAGTTTATTCATGAAAATGTTTGAAAATGCATGGACCTAAGTCCAAGTTTATTATGAAAGTGGTTCAAGTTTAAAAACAAAAAGAGTTTTCAAAAGGAGGGAGAAGATTTTTGAAATTAAAGAAGATGGGAGGAGAAGAAGAGACTATCCTAAAGCATAAGGTAAAAGCTAGGGATAGGAACCATCTAACCAACAAGAAGCCAATACTTGACATTATGAGCCAAGATATAATTCAAATTATTTGGATTGAAACTAAGCAAACAAAGATACTAGACCTCTTGAGAGAACCAAACTTCAAGTGTATTAAGTCTTCACAAAAATTGGGCAGAGTAACGGTTGTATACGGGTGACTTACAAATTACAAACAAAGAATGTAATTACAATAACCTGCATACAAAAACAAACAAACAACCCAATATCTTGAGGTAAACCTCAAGAACTCCAGACAAAATATCAATTAAGGTCACAAGATCTCCAACATAGGCCAAGGTTTATAACCTTAAGTCCAAGAAGTCCAATACTCCATAATGCCAAGGATAGTAACCAAATAGTCCAAGTATCATTAAAGTTTTTTTAGGGTTCATGTTGATTATTAGGTGTCTTAAAAAATGAAAATAAAAGCTCAAGTGAGCAAAATAAAAATGAAAAGAAAGTAAATGCTCAAGTGAGCAAAATAAAAATGGCATGAAATGTAATGCTTAAAATAAATGGTACATAAAGCATAAAAAAAATAAAGGGCATAAAGTAAAAACAAAAGGTAAAATCAATTATTAGTGATTTGTGGTTAGTTGGATGATCATCTTGAAACTTGTATTTGGAACTCATTAGAGAATTGATAGAACCAAAGTCTCCACATAACAAGTTGCATTCGCTTTTTGTCAATTATATCATCCATTTGGAATCCTCAAAAGTACCATTTAATGATCAAGGATGTTTAAGTGATCCGCGTTAACCAAATGTGTTGTAGATCCATTAGAGGATTGGTAGAACCAAAGCCTCCACACAATGAATCTCAAGGTTATTGGATCAAAGGGATCAAATTAACATACTTGGGCTTGCAAATATAGGTTTGGGCCACGAATGATCATTTATTTAAATCAGGACAAAATTTAGCGCTATGTTAAGCAATCGTAAGTGGACTTATATAGAAGTCGCACCTATTTTGAGGCCGGTCAATAACAATCTATGCACCATTTATTTTGAGACATGATATAGAGATCATGCTCCAATAACACTTAGTGTAATAATAAAGGGATGTGATGGAGAGGGGTGGGGAAGAATATACAAACCATATTTGAATTAAATATTAATCAAACTATTATTAAAATCATTCATTTGTTTGTGTGGAGTTAGACTTAACACTATGGATCCAATGATGTTAATAAAGTTCATGATCAAAATTCAACCCAAGTCAGCTAGAAAATAATCACAAAATAATATTGCATTTAATATATACATTAAAAGTTTTTTAAAAAAGTTTTAAAATAGAAATAAGAAATAAAAATATCAACTATATTCAAATTAATCAAGAAAAATTAAGTAAGGCCATAGAAAAATCAGAAAAGGACTCAAATATTTTTATGAAATTTTTGGCAATTTTTAAAAGTCAGAAACTATTTTAAAACTAATTAAAATTGTTCAAACAAAAAGAAAATAGGTCAAAAAATAGTAAACATCAATACAAAATTCCATAAAATTTACAAAAAGTCAGAAATATACAAAATGGTATTTATGAATTTTTTTAGAATTAAAAAATATCAGAAAGTATTTTTAAAGTAATTAAAAGAAAGAAAATAATGCAAAAAATATAAAAAAAATATCAAATGTCAAAATAAAAATATGAAAAAAATATTCATGAGATCATAAATAATTCAAAGTATTTTTGTGAATTTTTTCATAATTTTTGGATAAAAAATAAAAGAGTTATGAATTTTTGAAAATTAAAATAATTAAAATATAAAATAAGAAAATAAAATAAATCCAAATAGATATGGGTCATCAGATCATAGTCAAAACACGTTAGTAAGCTAATCTAATAGACCAGACGCGTTGTGCTTGATATGGACCTTAGTGGGGTGCGCAGGGAATCAGAAAAAAGGCAACCAATAAAATTAAAACGCATGGCATGCTATCATTGGATGAGACGAGACATGTCATCGTCTTCAACCTCCAGCCACCCTGCAATGGAGATTTTGTGAGATCCTTCAAACGGTAAAATTAGGATCCCAGACCAGTATCATTGGATTCGTCTCTTCAAGACGATCCTAACACCACCATCACGCCAAATTTATATAAAGTATACAAAGAGATATGATTTAAAAACCCAGAAAATAGCGAGCACCTTCAATTTTATATTTCTTTCTAAATTCTCAATGGATTTAAAAATTGTAAGAAGCACTAGAATCAGGAGAAGGAGTAGAACATGTTAGTGCTTTATTTGGATCCAAATGATGAAGAATTCTACCTTTTCGAAGTTCAAGAAAGAAGCTCTGAAACTGAACTTCTGTAGCTTGGATTATGGCTCGTTTTGCTTGGTTTAAGTTTAGGAGAGTTTGTATGATGCTTGAGGAAGATGAATATGCAATGAATTTTGGAGGAAAAGGCTAGAATCTCATAAACTGATTTCAAAAATTTCAAGCTCGTGTGAGGTTTTGACAGAGTGTTTTTAGCTTTAAAAGCTTTAGGAAATGAATGGGGGGTGACCCTCTATTTATAGGGAATCAAATGGAATGTTCAAGCGTGTGAAATAATGAAGTTTGGAGGGAAATCGTGTGAACCTGAAACTATTTTAACCAAGGCACTCCACTTGGAAAGGGTAATATATAAGCTATCTTAAATAATGATACTACCACTGGCAAAGATTTCACGATGAGCTGTCTCTACGATATTGAAAGTCTTGCCATCCACTGGAGTAATTTGACAACAAACTGCAAACTATCTGCTCATAGGGAATATAGGAAAAATGGTAATGTTAACCTTTACAGGGAAGTATATGTTACTCAAATAAAGAGACCTGCTACTTGCTGTTTATGGAGGATTGTAAAAAATGACATTCTAGGGAATGAAATATGACTTCTTGGGGAAAGAAATATGACTTCCTAGGGAAATGCCAATATATTTCTGCTGAGGAGAAAAAGTCTTCTCATGCAAAATAAATGCACATTCTCAAACCAAGGCTCGGAGTGTGTAGATATCATAAGTAATAAAGTTGCTGAGGGTCAAAGATTCAAACCAAAAATAAACTGGAACGAGACCGTCTTCCAAAATACATCCTTTGAGAAATAAACTCAAGAGGGAAACCCAAATCATCCCTACAAAGAGCTGTACAAGAAGGTTGAAGCAAAAATCTTCCACGAGGGATAACTCAGTAGGGAAATTGAAAGAATATACGCTTTATGCTTAAGGCCAACACTCTATTGGAGAGATGACAACAAAACATCTGCAAAACAAGGTAATATGTCAACAAAATATTAACGAATGTGAATGAGCATTGATTTTCCAATTTTAGTTATGCATGATGTATGTATGAATGTATGAGTGTTTATCGCGTATATGCTGACAAAATAGATATATAACACTGGGAGTAAACAGGAAACACCAACTCGGGCATAATCAACACTCGGCCAAATTACATCCAAGATGAAAAATCCAAGAAAAAGTAAGTGCCAACTGAGGAAACAAAACCCACTGCCTAGTTTAACTTCCCTGGAAGAAACGTAATCCGATAACAAACAAATCCAAGTGACAAAAAAAATAGTACAGATTCAGGGTTATAACATCCTTCTCCCGGCTTCACCAAGGAAAAGCACTCAGACTTCAACGGAGAAATAAATGTTTTCAAAAGTAACGCTTCTATTGGGGATTTGAAAAAAATCAATTTCAAGTAGGGCCGATAAACATCAAATCATCAAAACATTCACTGGGGAATTAGTGTCGACTTCATTAGGAAGGTCAACACCACATTCACAAAGGGAAAAAATCAATATACATTCTTCACCGGGGAAAAAAGAGGCATGCGTTCTTCGAGAGTGATTACTGTACCAACTTCTCTGGGAAGAAAGAACCTCTATTAAACAAACGAAATCTTCGCTGGAGAAATCTTGGATTGAATCTTCATATCATGCAAACTCAGAAAAGAGGAGAAATGAACCAAAACTTGACCGGGGATACTAGCATTGCAAACCCTATACGACGAAACATCTTGAGTAAAACTTCTCTGGGAAGCAACTGGAGTTTGTCCATTCCTGGGATCACCACTTTTGTTGTTTCTCTTGCGTCACAAATTTTAAAGTAAAAACAAATTGTAAATTCTTTTTGAAAATCAATTTTGTTATTCAATCTTTTTTGCTTTGAAAGTTATTATCAATAATAAATGGAGTCTTTGTAAGCTAAATAAAAATAAGAAATGCAAAGAATTGGGTAAAAGCTCAAATTTCATTAATAGAATGGTAGTATGCGAATGGCGAGAATCCACGGATAATTACAAAGTTCGGAAAATGGTAATATATAATGGAAAAGATACATTGAGATACAATGACCATTATCCCCTCTAACAACTTTTGAAATCCTGAGCAGCAACTTCTATTGAAGTATGATGAGGATCCGAGAAGAGTGTTGCTCCAATGATCAAGTCTTGTCTAATGCAGTTACTTGCCAAGAAAGTCCCTAACTTTTTCCTAAGCTTCCCTTGTGGGTTTTCAACTTAGAGGGAAATTTATTCTGTTTATGTCTCTAATTTTTGCCTAGACCGCCCATCCGGGTTTTTGGCCTACCGAGACGCCATTTTTGCCTAAATCGCCCTTTCGGGTTTTCAACTTAGCGAGTTGTTCTTTTATTTCTTTAGGTGAAGTATTTCTTGACTGCATCTGCATTCATGGGACGTGGGAACTCCTCGCCATCCATAGTTTTAAGAATTAACACACCGCCAGAGAAGGTTTTCTTGACAACATATGGGCCTTCAAAATTGGGAGTCCACTTTCCCCTAGCATCAGCGTTAAAAGACATGATCTTCCTGAGCACGAGGTCGCCTTCTCTGAATTCATGAGGTTTGACCTTTTTATCAAAATCTTTCTTCATTCTCTTCTGATGTAACTGTTCATGACACAAAGCTGTCATTATCTTCTCTTCGATCAAATTCAATTGGTTAAACCGGTTTTGGGTCCATTCAACCTGTGTCAACTTGGTTTCCATTATCACACGCAAAGAGGGAATCTAAACCTCTACTGGGAGTACAACTTCAATTCCATACACAAGGGAGAACGAGGTTGCTTCTGTTGAGGTGCAGACAGATGTTCGATATCCATGCAAAGCAAAAGGGAGAATTTCATGCCAATACTTATAAGTAACAACCATCTTCTAGATAATCTTCTTGATATTCTTATTAGCAGCTTCAACAACCCCGTTCATCTTTGGCCTGTACGAAGATGAGTTGTGATGAACAATCTTGAATTCTTCACACAGTTCTTCCATCATTTTGTTGTTCATATTCGAGCCATTATCAGTGATGATTCTGTTCGGCACACCATACCGACATATAAGATTATTCTTAATGAAGCGCACAACCACTGCCTAGTGGCATTAGCATACGAAGCAGCCTCCACCCACTTGGTGAAGTAATCAATTGCTACCGAGATAAAACGGTGTCCATTCGAGGATTTGGGTTCTATCATCCCAATAATATCAATACCCCAGATAGAGAAAGGCCACGGGGAGGAAATCACATTGAGAAGTGTCGGAGGCACATGAACTTTGTCCGCATAAATCTAACATTTATGACACTTTTTTGCAAATTTGTAACAGTCGGATTCCATTGTCAGCCAATAGTAACCCGCCCTTAGCATCTTTTTAGCCATTGAATGATCATTGGCATGAGTGCCAAATGAACCTTCATAAATCTCATGCATCAACATGTCTGCTTCGTGTCTATCCACACATTTGAGCAAGATCATGTCATAATTTCTTTTATACATCACATTTTCACTGAGGAAGAAACTTCCTGCCAATCTTCTCAATGTCTTTCTATCTTTCTTCGAAGCACCCATCGGGTATTCCTGAGTCTGGAGAAAATGCTTGATATCATAATACCAATGTTTCTCATCTGCTACTTCTTCTGTTGTAAACACATGAATGGGCCTATCCAGTCACCGGACTATAATTTGAGGTATATCATTCAAAACATTCACTTGATACATAGAAGCCAGAGTTTCCAGAGCATTCTCCATTTGATTTTAATCTCTAGGAATGTGATGGAATTCAACTTTATTAAAGAAGGGTAACAACGTTCTAGCATAATCTTTGTAAGGGATCAAGTCGGGGTGACGAGTGTCCCATTCTCCTTTAATCTGGTTTATTACCAAAGCTGAATCACAATATACATCTAGAATTTTAATTCTGAGATCAATAGCTTCCTTGAGACCCATGATTCAAGCCTCATATTCTGCCATATTATTAGTACAATCAAATGTCAACCATGCAGTAAAAGGAATGTGCGATCCGTGGGGAGTGACAATCACGACACCATTTCATTTACCATAAGTGAAATTCTGGCAGCAGATACTCAATGTCACAGTGAATGTTATGACACCGTATCTGACTTTCTATAAGACAGTAAATAAAAACAGTAAAGAACACAGTCAATTGTTTACCCAGTTCAGTGTGAAACAACACCTACTCTGGGGGATACCAAGCCAGGGAGGAAATCCACTATAAGAGATATTAATTCAGGAATAAACCAACCAGTTTATCTCCTTCACTTAAGACCTACCCAATGCAACTTCAATCTAAGTTCAACTTAAACCTGAGTTCCTACTCACTCCCCCTCAATCACATCAGTGATACTTAAAACAATTGACTAATGAAATAATGAAGACACTCTTCAGAACATACACTTGATTATGCTTCACAGCTTTTTAATCAAGTAACACAAACACTCGTGCTTCACAGCTTTGAGTGATACATAAACCTAACTTGACTTTGCTTCAAAGCTTTAGTCAAGAGACACAAAACACTCTTGCTTCAAATCTTTGAGTGATACAAAAACCCTTACAATCAAAACCTATTCCAAGTCACTTATCACAATGATACTTGCTTGGATTACAGCAGTTAAAACTATACATCTCCTAATTGATCTTCAGTCAAAAGAGTTACTTTGCAGCCAACATTCCTGTTGAATATATATGCAGCTATTTCTTCAGTTAGGGTTTCCATAAAAAGCTAGGGTTACCATAAAAAGCTAGGGTTAATTAGGTTTAACCTTAAGACTTGGTCACAAGACTTTATCAACCAGATTAGGGTTGAGCTAGGTTAACCCAAAGTCCACGTGAGATTCTGTTCTGGAAGGAATGAGCCATCTTCCTGAAAAATCTCAGAATTAACCAAACTGCATATCTGTTAGATCAGTACAGGATGTCTTAACATTTGTTATGACATCAGAATTCCTGTTTACTGATTTTGGTAGAAGGCAATAAATGTGATCATTGCAAAATGCTCAGATACACACTCATAAATAGTAGCTACTGTATGCCATACTTTTTCTGCATAAAGTACCTAATAATCCAGAATGTTATGACATCAGTCATGACATTTACACACCTGATTTTACCAAAAATACATGCCAATAACTAAACACTTACAAACTCCCCCTTTGGCAGATTTTTGGCTAAAACCCCTAAGCAATCAGAGAATAGAGAGCAGCAGAATGAATATGACTGCAGAAAAAATATGATGTCTACCAAGTAATTAACACAAAATATCTCCCCCTCTTTAGCCAAAAATAGGCCAAAGATACATGTACTTATATGTTATACAGTCATCCAAAATAAGTAATAAAAACAACAAATAAAATCTAAAAACACTTGCATCAACAGGAACCAGCATCAGGCTTGTCAACTCCACCAAACTTTAAGCACTGTCATCTTCAGAGGAGCTACTTTCTTCAGCATTGAGCTGATCTTCAGCAGCACCCTCTTCCCTTCTGTTTCCTTCATTCTCCTCCTGTTCTAATTTGGCAATTAGGTTTTCTAGAGTCTTTTTCCTTGTCTCCAGCTCTTTGCAGGTCTCTTTCAATACAGCTATAACATCAGATGTCTTGGACTGAATTTTTACAGATGATGTCTCAGCTGATGTTATGACAATGTCAAGAACATGAGATCCCTGAAATAGCTTGTAGTGTAACCCAAGAGCATGAGCTCTTTTGCAAGCAGTATCTCTTTCCACCAGGATATCAGGGTACTGAGCAAGGATAATTCCACATAGGAGGGAGGGAAAGGCAATAGGGCCTTTAACAGCATAGCTACCAGCATGTTTTAAAATTTGATCAAAAATATACCTGCGATAGTCAAATTCAGTCTTGGTTCCAACAGCATAAATGAATCTCCCCAATCCTGTGGAGATGGTTGATTTATGGTTGGTAGGGACCCAGTTGGCTGCACCAATCTTGTGCAGGATGGCAAATTTCATGCTTAGTTTGCTGGCATTCAGCTTGCCTTTTAAGGGCCAGCACTTGACTTGTCTTGCTGTGATGGTTTGGCATACTTCATTGTCAGTGACTTCTAGTTCAGGGCAAGCCTCATTTGATCTTCCAAGAAATTTGTTAATTTCAGATGGAGAGAAATTAACCCTTCTTCCTCTCACATAGACACATTCAAAGTCAGCTGACCTTCCATCAGCACATTCATCAGACAAATTCACTATGAATTCCTTGACCAGATTTTCATAACATTTGGTAAATTTTACCACAGTCTTCATTAGTCCAGCAGCTTTGATCAGGTCCATGATTTCCTTGCATTCCATGGCACCATTGTTTAGTTCTCTTTCCAAGGCTATTCTCTTCAAGAAAACATACTTCCATCTGTTGGCATTTTCAGGATGGTGAAATGAAATGTTGTCAGTGGGGACTTCAGGAACTCTAGCCATTTTGCTGGAAGGGAGTTTCCTTCTGAGAGGAATGTCTTCAGCATCAATTTAAAATTCTGATTCCTCATCAGAATCAGAAGGCTCAGGTTCTTTTCTCTTCTTTGTTATTGGTTGTCTCGCAGGCTTTGAGAGACTCCCAGTATGCACTTGGGCTTTCACCTTCCCTTTGGACAGTCCAGTCTTCACAGTTTCTACACCAGTCTTGCCTTCAGACATGGTTTTCTTATCAGCAGGTTTCTCTTTGGTCAGACATTTTGCAGCATCCTGATTACCCTTTCTGTTCATCATTCTCCTAGCTATGCTAGGGTTGGTATTTGCAATTAGGTCATTGTCTGAGTATTCCTCATCCACATCAATAACAGGTGGTTCAACATTCTTCTCTGAAGGGTTCTGAATATCATCAAGGTTTTCAGATGATTTCTGAATGTTGTCATTTGGTGTCTCAACATTCTCAGAGACATCTGGATTTGCTTCAACATTTGGGCTTGCTGATTCTTGATTTAATGGAACAGAAATCCCCGGTACAGAGTGGTTCTCACTCAGTATTCTTGTAACAAGCCTAGCTATTGCTTGATGTACATAAGCTGATCCTTCCATATTTGGTACAGAAGATGAAGGTTGAGAGGGATTACCGGATGAAGTAGCTTGAGACCTTCTTGCATGCCTTGTTCTCAGCTTTTTGACCTTGGAGGGGTTAGTTGCCATTTCCCTAAGAGGAGTAATCTCCAGGACTTCAGAATCCATGCATGAGGTGATTGCCCGAGAATCTTGATCAGATGATGAAGATGAAACGATCGTCTTTGATGAGGATGATGTTTGAGACATTTTGATTGACTTAGAAAACCAGTAGTAACTAGAGAGAAAACTTTGATTGAGAGAAAGGGATTTGTTGCAAAGTCGAGAGAGGAAGGAGGCAAATGAGTTTCTATTCAACTTCTTAATAATTTTGAAAGAATTGGGAAAACATATGATTAACCCACTCAAAATAGACTTAACAAAAATAACTCCTTCAACCCTTGTTTTAAGCAAAATTAATTGCTACAATTTCTCATGTTGGCAAATACCCAACTTGCCCCTCAAGTTTTCAAATTGATTTGCATCAAGTGCCTTGGTATACATGTTAGCCAGTTGTAGCTCAGTGGCAACATGTTCCAGATTAATTGTTTTCTCCTCTACAAGGTCTCTGATTAAGTGATGTCTAATGTCAATGTGCTTGGTCCTGCTATGCTGAATAGGGTTCTTGGAAATGTTAATTGTACCCAGATTGTTACAATACAATGTCATAACATCTTGTGTGACATTATACTCAGTGAGCATCTGTGTCATCCAGATAATTTGAGAACAGCTACTACCAGCTGCAATGTATTCATCTTCAGCACAAAAATGAAAAGGAAGTCTTTTGGCATGTATCATAGCTCTGGCAGAATCCTGTATGGTCCTATTTTTCCTCTCTTCAACTTAATTTTGATGAGGAGTTATAGGAGAAGAGAATTCATGACTAATTCCTTCTGAGGAACAAAACTCATTAAACTTACTGTTTTCAAATTCCTTGTCATGATCACTTCTGATTCTGACAATACACCCTTCTTTTTCTCTTTGAATTCTTTTGCACAGTTCTTTAAAAACTTCAAACACATCAGATTTTTCCCTAATGAAGTTAATCCAGGTGAATCTGGAAAAGTCATCCACCATAACATAGGCATATCTCTTTCCACCAAGACTTTCCACCTGCATTGGTCCCATATGAAGAAGTTCTAGAACCTTAGAGGTGGTCAGATGTCTTGACTTTGGATGTGACATCCTAGTCTGCTTACCAACCTGACATTCACCATAAACTCTCCCTTCATCAATTTGCAGTCTTGGAATCCCTCTGACTGCCTCCATGGAGATAATCCTTTTCATTCCTCTTAGATGAAGATGGCCAAGTTTTTGGTGCCACAGTTTCACCTCTTTTTCTTCTTTGGTAATAGAACACACAGTGGAGTAATTAGTGTTCTCAGGCTCCCACAAGTAACAGTTGTCTTTAGATCTGACTCCTTTCATTACAACTTCTTGTTTTTCATTAATTACAAGACATTCAGATTTTGAGAAGTTGACCTTGAATCCTAGATCACATAATTGACTGATACTAATGAGATTAGCAGTCAGGCCTTTTACCAATAGTACTTCATTCAGATTTGGAACTCCAGGGCAGTCCAAATTACCAACTCCTTTGATTTCACCTCTAGCACCATCTCCAAAGGTCACATAACTAGTGGTGTGGGGTTTAACATTATTGAGAAGGTTCTTGATTCCAGTCATGTGCTTAGAACACCCACTGTCAAAGTACCAGTCTTCCTTTGCAGAGACTCTCAGGGAAGTGTGGGCTATCAGGGCAGTAGCCTTTTTCTTCCATTGAGGAGTATGTGGTACCCTGTTAGACTTAGGTTTGACACCTGGGTTCTGATTAGGGTATCCATACAATCTGAAGCAGAAAGGCTTTATGTGACCAAACCTCCCACAATGATGACATCTCCATCTTTGGTACTTTTTCTTCATATTTCTCTGTTCCCGATGTTGAGTGTTATGTTGTGACATCTGCTTTGGCATTTGTTTATCAGACCTGATCTTCTTGTCTGCACCAGATTTCTTTGTTGTCACAAATCCTAGACCAGACTTGTTTCCCACATTTTGTCCAACCTGGAGGATTTCTTCCAATTTGTCAGTTCCATTTGTCAGCATCTTGACAGATTTGGTCATCTGGTTCAGTTTTGAGTTCAGCATTTGAACTTCCCCTTCTAGATGACTTATAGTTTCAAGGTCTGCCCTTTTTTCAGCCTCCAACTTTATGATGAGTTTTGTTTGTCTCTCATTTTGCACACAGACTTCAGCACTTCTGATACACAATTTCTTGTAAGTATCAGCCAGTTCTTCAAATGTGACTTCCTCATCACTAGTGTCACTTTCAGAGGTACAAACACCAGTTAGTGCAGTAACTAGTTTGGCAGATTCTTCTTCAGAATTACTTTCTGAATCACAGTCAGACCAGGTAACAGTCATTCCTTTCTTTTGTTTCTTAAGAAAGGTAGGACATTCAGCTAGAATATGCCCATATCCTTCACAACCATGGCATTGAATTCCTCTGCCTTGATTTCCCTTCTCTTCAGACCTTGGTCTTCTGCTGGAGTCATAAGATCTGTTAATGTCAGAGGGGATGTTCTCAATATTTGACCTTGACTTTGGATCCATTCTCTTGATGAGTTTGTTGAATTGTCTTCCAAGCATGGCTATAGCTTCTGAAATATTTTCTTCAGCCTCCAACTTTATGATGAGTTTTGTTTGTCTCTCATTTTCCACACAGACTTCAGCACTTCTGATACACAATTTCTTGTAAGTATCAGCCAGTTCTTCAAATGTCACTTCCTCATCACTAGTGTCACTTTCAGAGGTACAAACACCAGTTAGTGCAGTAACTAGTTTGGCAGATTCTTCTTCAGAATTACTTTCTGAATCACAGTCAGACCAGGTAACGTTCATTCCTTTCTTTTGTTTCTTAAGAACGGTAGGACATTCAGCTCGAATATTCCCATATCCTTCACAACCATGGCATTGAATTCCTCTGCCTTGATTTCCCTTCTCTTCAGACCTTGGTCTTCTGCTGGATTCATAAGATCTGTTAATGTCAGAGGGGATGTTCTCAACATTTGACCTTGACTTTGGATCCATTCTCTTGATGAGTTTGTTGAATTGTCTTCCAAGCATGGCTATAGCTTCTGAAATATTTTCTTCTTCATCCTCCTTGTTTTCATCTTCAGTGTTGGATACAAGTGCTATGCTCTTGTTTTTCTTGTCAACATTGTCACTGATCCCCGTCTCAAAAGTCTGAAGAGACCCAATGAGTTCATCCACCTTTAACTTGCTGATATCCTGGGCTTCCTCTATAGCAGTTACCTTCATTGCAAATCTTTTAGGCAGGGATCTGAGAATCTTTCTTACCAGTTTTTCTTCAGACATATTTTCTCCCAATGCTCCTGAGGTGTTGGCAATCTCCAAGATGTTCATGTGAAACTCATGAATGGTTTCATCTTCCTTCATCCTTAGGTTCTCAAACTTTGTAGTCAGCATCTGAAGCCTTGACATTTTTACTTTGGATGTGCCCTCATGGGTAGTTTTGAGAGTGTCCCACACTTCCTTGGCCAGTTCACATTGATGTACTAGTCTGAATATGTTTCTATCAATTCCATTGAACAAGGCATTTAAAGCTTTGGAATTACCCAGGGCTAACTCATCTTCTTCTTTGCTACATTCTTCCTCAGGCTTCTGACTGATTGTCCCATCTTTCCCAGTTATGGTGGGATGGTTCCATCCTTTGTCAGCAGCTCTCCAAGCCTTTTTGTCTAGTGATTTTAAGAAGGCAATCATACGAGGTTTCCAGTAGTCATAATTTGTTCCATCCATAATGGGTGGTCTATTTCCAAAAACTCCTTCTTTGTCCATAGTGCCAGAAAGTGATATCCCTAGATCTCACCCAATAATACAGGAAGGGTGCCTGCTCTGATGCCAATTGAAATTCTGGCAGCAGATACTCAATGTCACAGTGAATGTTATGACATCGTATCTGACTTTCTATAAGACAGTAAATAAAAACAGTAAAGAACACAGTCAATTGTTTACCCAGTTCAGTGTGAAACAACACCTACTCTGGGGGCTACCAAGCCAGGGAGGAAATCCACTATAAGAGATATTAATTCAGGAATAAACCAACCAGTTTATCTCCTTCATTTAAGACCTACCCAATGCAACTTCAATCTAAGTTCAACTTAAACCTGAGTTCCTACTCACTCCCCCTCAATCACAGCAGTGATACTTAAAACAATTGACTAATGAAATAATGAAAACACTCTTCAGAACATACACTTGATTATGCTTCACAGCTTTTTAATCAAGTAACACAAACACTCGTGCTTCACAGCTTTGAGTGATACATAAACCTAACTTGACTTTGCTTCAAAGCTTTAGTCAAGAGACACAAAACACTCTTGCTTCAAAGCTTTGAGTGATACAAAAACCCTTACAATCAAAACCTATTCCAAGTCACTTATCACAATGATACTTGCTTGGATTACAACAGTTAAAACTATACAGCTCCTAATTGATCTTCAGTCAAAAGAGTTACTTTGCAGCCAGCATTCCTGTTGAATATATATGCAGCTGTTTCTTCAGTTAGGGTTTCCACAAAAAGCTAGGGTTAATTAGGTTTAACCTTAAGACTTGGTCACAAGACTTTATCAACCAGATTAGGGTTGAGCTAGGTTAACCCAAAGTCCACGTGAGATTCTGTTCTGGAAGGAATGAGCCATCTTCCTGAAAAATCTCAGAATTAACCAAACTGCATATCTGTTATATCAGTACAGGATGTCTTAACATTTGTTATGACATCAGAATTCCTGTTTACTGATTTTGGTAGAAGGCAATAAATGTGATCATTGCAAAATGCTCAGATACACACTCATAAACAGTAGCTACTGTATGCCATACTTTTTCTGCATAAAGTACCTAATAATCCAGAATTTTATGACATCAGTCATGACATTTACACACCTGGTTTTACCAAAAATACATGCCAATAACTAAACACTTACAATAAGCATTTAAGGCTCCATCAAATATCATACTCCAGCGAGATTCAGGATCAGGACCTTCCTCAGGAAAAGGTTCATCACAATCTTTCACTTTCAGGAACATCACATCCTGATCGGCAAATTCATACTCTACAGACTAATGATCCTCCACTGGTTGGTGAGCAAGATAATCTTCCAACACATTGCTTTTAATAGCTTTTTGAATGCGGTATTCAATGTCATATTCAAATAACAACATCTTCCAGCGGGAAATTCTCCTAGTCAGAGCAGGCTTTTCAAAAATGTACTTGATTGGATCCATCTTAGAGATCAACTAAGTGGTGTGATTCAACATATATTGCCGCAAACGTTTTGCCGCCCAGGACATAGAACAACATGTCTTTTCCAGCATGGAATACCGTGACTCACAATCAGTAAAAATTTTACTGAGATGATAAATGGCATATTCTTTCTTCCCTGATTCATCTTGTTGTCCCAGAATGCAGCCCATGCATTTATCTAACACTGTCAAGTACATAATCAATGGTCTTCCTTCGATAGGAGGGAGTAAGATAGGAGGTTCAAACATATATTATTTAATACTTTCAAATGCCCTTTGGCAGTCATCCGTCCATACACAACCTTGATCTTTCTTTAACAACTTAAAGATCGGTTCACATGTTGCAGTCGTGTGGGAAATAAATCTGGAAATATAATTCAAACGCCCGAGGAACCCTCTGACTTGCTTTTCAGTTCTTAGTGCTGGCATCTCTTGAATTGCTTTGACTTTATCATGGTCAACTTCAATTCCTTTCTGGCTAACAATGAAACCCAACAATTTCCCCGATCGAACACCGAAGATACATTTATTTGGATTCAAGAGGAGACGATACTTCCTCAGACATTGAAACAACTTCAATAAATCTTCTACATGCCCTTCTTCCGTCTGGGATTTAGAAATCATGTCATCAACATATACTTCGATTTCCTTGTGCATTAGATCATGGAATATGGTTGTCATAGCCCTCTGGTACGTTGCACCAGCTTTCTTCAATCTGAAGGGCGTCACTTTGTAACAGAATGTTCCCCAGGGTGTGATGAACGTTGTTTTTTTCCATGTCCTCTAGAGCCATTCTTATTTGATTATAATCGGAAAATCCATCCATGAACGAGAAAACTTTATATTTTGATGTGCTATCCACTAACATATCAATGTGTGGCAATGGAAAATCATCTTTTCGACTAGCTTTATTTAGATCTCTGTAATCTACACACATGCAGACTTTTCTGTCCTTTTTTGGCACTAGGACAATATTGGCGATCTATTGAGGATACACTGACGTCACAAGGAAACCGACATTAATCTGCTTTAGAACCTCCTCTTTGATCTTCACTGCCATATATGGGCGAGTTCTTCTCAACTTCTATTTGATTGGCGGACACTCTGGCTTTAGCGGCAAATGGTGCTCTACAATATCTGTACCTAGACCAGGCATATCTTGGTAAGACCAAGCAAAAATATCCACACACTCTTTCAACAGCTCAATCAACCTGCTCTTCACATCAGGATGCAACAATGCTCCAATCTTGACTTCTTTCGGATCTTCTTCTGAACCCAAATTTATCACTTCCAATGGCTCTTTATATGGTTGAATGGTATTTTCCTCGTGCTCAAGAAACCAGGAGACCTCTTTTGGAATCTCATCATAGTCTTCTTCTTCGGCCCCATACACAGGACATTCAAAGTTGGGAGAGGGTGCAGGGTCATTGTATTCAACGATTTTTTTAATTAATCTGCACATATGATTTATGATTGCATTTAGAAACTGACACATATGACAAGTGATCATGCATATTGAATTTCAGTTATTATTTACTTTGAAAGGTTTTTTTTTATCATTTTCCAAGAAAAAGAATAAAATAAAGACACAATTTGGGAAACAAAGACAACTTTTATTATTGATTCTAAAAGTCACAGCAAACAGATAAGCCCTACAACATTAGTACTTCCACCTTAGGCAGAGTGAAAGCTTTTCAAAAAGATTTAACAAATCAAATTACTTTGAAACATGTATGCAAGAGAAAACATCAATGGTGATCTAGTTCTGAACCATAACTCTGTGTGTCACGTAATTTGGTATTTCCTGCTCTGCTTCATCTTCCGCAATGGCATTAATCCCGGAAACAGTTGGATGAAGATAACCCCCACTATGGAAAATGTCTTGGTACTTTCCTGCAGCAGACTCTAGCTTCATGCTCTTACCTTTGTCATTCTTCAAAGAGAACCCCAAGCCGACTCTGTTCTTGTTTACAGGTGGATCCACAATCTGTCCCCATACTTCACTATGACCCTTACGCACAACCTGCTGCACATCCTTGAGCGAAACCATATAATTCTCATTTCCTCTTATGTTGTTAATAGATAAAGCTTGGAACTGAGTTCCAACTGCAGCTTCATCCGCCTCCACAATGTTGAAAGAGGAAAAATGAGATTACAATAATGCTTGTTCCCTATTTATGATCACTAATTTTCCTTCACGTACAAATTTCAGTTTCTGGTGTAAAGTTGAAGTGACAGCCCCTGCCTCATGAATCCACAGTCGTCCCAACAAGAAGCTATAAACGGGTACAATGTCCATGACCTAGAAAGTAATCTGAAATAAATTTGGGCCTATATGAATAGGCAAGTCCACTTCACCAATAACAGATTTCCTCGATCCATCAAACGCTTTCACAATGATGCCACTCGTGCGCATAGGCGTTCCTTGATATTTTAACTTCATAAGAGTGCTCCTCAGTATAAAGTTCAAAGTGGATTCATTATCAATCAACACATTGGATAGTGAATCATTTTTGCAATTCATAGAGATGCGGAGGGCCAGGTTGTGATTCGTTCCTTCATCTGGAAATTCATCATCGCAGAAACTCAAGTTATTACATGACGTAATATTCCCTACCACACTTATGAATTGGTCTACTGGCATTTCACTCTCCACAAAAGCTTGGTCTAATACCCCCGTCAGAGATTCTCTATGAGCAGAGGAGTTCACCAACAAAGCCAAGATAGATATTTTTGAAGGAGTCTGCACTAGCTGATCTACAATTCTGTAGTCGCTCATCTTGATTATCTTCAAAATTTCATCCACTTCTTTCTCTAACGTAGCTCCAGTAGATTCACCTGTAGCCTTCTTGGGTTCAACATTCTCAGTAATTTTCTTTCCAGCACTAACATTTTCTCGAACAACTCGTGCAAACACACGACTTCTGCGGGTCACTCTACTATTCTCAGCAATATTTCCTACATCATGCATTGGCTGGATGGGAATTTCCACCCCATCCTCCAAGATTGTAGCGTTATATTTGTAGGGTACAGCCTTATCTGGCTTGTAGGGGACAGGAGACGGCAAACTAATCACCAATTGGGTAGCAGATGGCTTGCTATAATATTCAACTTCAAAATGGGCGGGTGCACCAAAACAAGGTACAATGACGTTTACCCCTTCTTCAACGCAATCAGTCATTATTGAGTCATTTCTGGAAAAAAAATCCTCCTCTGAGGAGAAATACTCATCTGCGGAGGCATACTCTTCATCCGACTCGTCTTAAGCCAAACAAACCATATCAACTTCATGGTAATCATCCCTTTGACCTGTGACCTTGATGGTTCCATTGTCCAACAACAACTAAACACCTTTCCTCATAATAGAACATCCTCAGGAGTCTTGACAACAAATTCGGCAAGATCCATACTGGTGTTTCACCTGATCAGTCAAGTGGTAGAAAGTAGCATGCAATTGTACCAGATCCTCATTCATATGTTCTACATCAAATATTCTGAACTCTCCAGGAAATCCAGAAACCATATTCACCTCCTCTTCATACTCTTCCCTTGGTCTGATTATGTGGATGAGGCCCTCATCCATCATCTCCTGCAAATCAGCCTTTATCTTGTCGCAACCTTGTATGTATGTACTAGAAATAACACAACCGGAATAGTCATGCGTATAATAGCTAAATTCACAAAGGTCTGCATGCATTTTCACCAAATCTCCTATAACTAGATGAATGTCAAAAATCCGAAAGTCGCCTGGACAACAGGCCACCATATTCATATCATTTACTCCTCCATGCTTGGGTAGAGGATTGTCTTTCACATTGGGGCTCACAGCCTTGAAAGATAGAATACCAGACTTCACCAATTTCTGTACTTCAGTCTTTAAAGGATAACAGCTCTCAACATTATTCCCTGGTGCTCCCTGATGAAAAGCACACGTTTGGTCTGCCTTGTAATACCAAGGTAATGGTGATGGTACAACGGGAGGTGGTCGGGTTTAAACCAACTTCTTCTGAATCAATGCCGGTAGTAATTCCGTATAGCTCGTAGGAATAGGGTCATAACTCTCCCTTTTCTGATTATACCCTTGATTCCCCTGCTGGGATGGTCTTTGATAAGCAACGGTGGTTGGTGCTACACCCATAACTGGAGTAACTGAGGCGACTTCCTGATGACACTGAGAACTCCTTCTAGGAGTGTTAACCCTCCTCTATTACATGACAACATTTTCACCCCCTTCCTTCTTCTTGGTAAACCAATAAGATGACTTCTTTACACCTCTAGATCCATCTCCTTTCGTTAAACGGCCCTCTCTTACAGCCTCTTCTAAGCGGATACCCATGCCTACCATTTCAGTAAAGTCACTTGGCGCACTCACTACCATTCTCTCATAGTAGAAAACACCCAGAGTTTTCAAGAAAATCTTAGTCATCTCCTTCTCTTCCATTGGAGGAATCACTTGGGCGGCTACCTCACACCATCTCTGTGCATATTCTTTGAATGATTCCCTGTCTTTCTGAACCATGGCCCCGAGTTGATCACAGTCAGGCGCCATGTCCATGTTGTACTTGTATTGTTTGATAAACGCTTCTCCCAAGTCATTGAAAGTATGGATGCTGACGCTGTCCAAACTCATATACCACTTCAGCGCAACACCGGTCAAACTATCCTGAAAAAAGTGAATCAGCAGACACTTATCATTAGAATGGGTAGAAATTCTCCTTACATACATCACGAGATGAGCACGAGGGCAAGTGTTGCACTTACATTTCTCAAACTCTGGGACCTTAAACTTTGCAGGTACCTTGACATTCGGGACCAAGCATAATTCATTCACGTTCTGACCAAATAACTCTTTTCCCCTGAGGGCCTTCATCTCCCTCTGTATCTTGTCAAACTGCTCTTGAAAATCATCCATTCTGTCATAAAGACCCAAGTCTTCACTTGGTGGAGGGAAAGGACGTCACACATCATCGTTAACAAATGGAATCATATTCATCGAAGGCGGTGCAGCAGGAACATGTACCACAGGAGGTGCAGGAGTAAAACCAGTCTGAACAATTGGAGTATCTTGAGGACCAAGGTTGAAACCTTCAGGAAAAAAATTCTCTGGCATTCCCCATGGGTAACCTTGAGGCATGCGATTCTGAACAACAGCTGGAGTAACAGACGTAGGAACAGTCAGAGCTTCAACAGTAACCCTTGTTGGTTGAGGATGAACACTCAGTGGCTGATTCTGAGCATCCACCAAAGATTCCATCAGAGCAGTAAGATTGGCCATGCCGGCCTTCAAAGCAGAAACCTCCTTGTGCAACTCACGATTCTCTTGTTCTAAGTTGTCCATCTTGTTTTTAAGATTAGCCCGAGTGTTGTAGTGATGAGTCAGCTTGCTGAACAAAGTAAAGAAGCTTGGTAAGACACCTGGATATGCATAACAAATGCAAGAAATATGTGAAATATGATGCATGATGTGCAATACACGTGATTTTTTTTTTGTTATTTAATATTTCAAGGGATTTAAAATTTATAGACATATTGCAAATATCAAAGTAATAGCGCATTTGAAAATACTAAAAATTTTATTATAACAACTTCAAAATGGATTACAAGTTTTAATGATCCCAAGTACAAGATGAAAATAAAATCTAAAACCCTTAAAAGTGAAGCTGATGGAGATTACTCTACACGCTGGCGCTTCCCTATGAGCCTGGAAATCTGAGCCTTCAACCTCTGGTTTTCTTCCGCATATCTTGTGGCGACTTCCTTCCAATCACCTGAATCAGGGAGTGAGAAAATAACATCTGACTGAGGATTAGGAGAAAATAAATCCCCTTTCCTCTCCATGGCTCTACAACCCGTCTCTCAAGGATCTCAATCAAGTCGTCTTTCTCCTTCAAGTCTGGTCAGTAGGAAATCTCTAAAGTTTGGCACTTATTCTTCCAAGCATCCTTTTCCTGTTGCATCCGGACTAAAGAAAGCTGCAGCTCTTCTAGATCATCCAATAAGGGAGGTGTGGTCTTCACAAATAAATTAGGCATAGGTGTTTCCCGGGAATACAGAATCTTCAATTGAATAGCTCTCGTTTGGACCCACTAAAGATATGGCTCCAAAGAAACATCACCCCTAGGTCCCAGGTCTTTCTTACTCTTCTTATGAATATGACGCCAAGCCTTCACAATATGCTCCTTAGCTTCCCTATGGTCTTCTCCCTCCTTCAGAAAGAAACAACTCAAATGAATACTATTTGGTTTATCCCTCACCGGATAACTAAACTGTCATCGTGCAAGAACATGGTTATAGTTGATTCCTCCCTTTGTACCAAGAAGACGTACATTGGGGAAACTACCATAACTTTCAATAATCTCTATATCCTGGTAAGCTCGATGATACCAATCAATATCCGAGTGAGTAAGTTCCATGATCTTAGGAGCCCAACGGGGTTCCTTCTTGACATCCTAAAAAGCATCGGACTGAGGCATATGAGAGATAAACCACCGGTACAACAGATGCGTGCAACAGATAATCATCCCCCCATGGTAAGAATTCTGAAGATGAATAGAGTAATAAGCATCTCCCAGCAATGTAGGAACTGGGTTTCCAATCATGAAGATCCTGATAGCATTAACGTCAACAAACTTGTCCACATTAGGAAATAAGAACAACCCGTAAGCAAGTAGAGCAAAGATGGCCTCAAAAGCGACTGTACTCTTCATCCTGGCAAAGTAACGAGCTTTCTCCAATAAGAACTGGGTTGGTAATCCTCTAATCCCTCCTTTAGTAGTCATATGGGCTTCCACCTCAGACTTCCCCAGATGAATCAAAGCAGCAATCTCATGTGGTTTTGGCTCACCCTCCAAACCAGTTAAAGGAACACGATCGGTAACAGGTAAATTCAACAGATAAAAATACTCCTCCAGCGTAGGCATCAACTGATAGTCGGGAAAATTAAAGCAATGATACATCGGATCATAGAAATGGACCAAGGTCAAGAGGAAACCCTCCTTCATCCCAAGCTTCATGAGAGGAATGATGGATCCATACTTCTTCGGAAAATCTGCAGGACACTCGATCTCAGGAATTAGACTGATCAACTCATCTATCTTGGGATCTTTGAAACTGTACTTCCTGGTCTTTCTTTTTCTAGAATCCATGGTTAAAAAGTACCTGAGATATTCACAAATGGTCAACTTTTAAATCCCTTGAAATAAGATTTCTTCAAAAGATGCTTATGAGTGCATGGATGCATGATGCAACAATCACACACAAGATCACACATATAGGGTTCATAAGTTCAACGTCACGAGCATGAGATCGAACGTACTACCCGTAAGGTATTGGTCTAAAAGTTGTCACCTGCCTAACAAGGTTCTAAAGGTTCCCAGAGTCTGCATCCTTCCTTCGGATATTACCAACTTCTCGATTAACTCGGTAATTAGTAATATTCTCAAGAAAAACTTTCCCGAGCGTAGTATCACGTGACAACTATTTATGGATTACTCCATCATAGCTTCCGAACTACACCTAAAAGGCCAAGATGGGTTAGGTATTCTACAGTCCTCATCTTCAGTAGGCTCCCAGGTCGAAAGCAGCACGTCTTCCTGATTACTCGGTAAACGAAACTACAGTCAAAGGGGCCTCCACTGAGTGGGGGGTCTCATGCCTCCTTTTTTGGGATTACTCCCTCAAAGTTAACATGACTATACTTCCCGTCCTATCTTAAAGTTTTCCCAAGTCTGGGTATAGGACTTATGAGTAATCACCAAGCATCCTGAAAACCTGTAAAGTCCAAGAAAACATATATACAACAAAAATAATAGAACACATAAACAACAATAGCACATATACATATATAAACAAAGATAGCTTTAACCCACTTAGGGATGGACCAGCAAGAGGTCAATCTTTACCCAGAGAAGTCGTTATTTTTCTGTAGCGGTAGAAATGTTTAAGACTAAGCCATTGGATTGACTAGACCTATACAAATCAAAATAAAAATCGCCAGCGCGCTTTATTATTTCCAAAGGAATGGGAAAAGAGCGAGTAACCAAAAAAGAGGGGGAAAGATTCAAGGTAAGGGGGTTGGTTATGCAAAGGGAAGATATTAACACCCTAAACATCCACGACACTCCACAGGAACCTCTTTGTAAAATCTGTATATTTTGGCTATAAAATGTTGTATAAAAATAGATGGTGGAGGTGAAGAAAGAAATATATTTTTTATGATTTTTACACCAGCCGCGGTTGCAAACCCTTAGTGCCTACGTACCACCTTCCATGCAATAGGGGATCAGGGTACACGTAGTTCCTCTTTAAAAATTTTAAAATACAAGTGTTTTGGTTAATTTTATGAGATAAGACATCATCGTCATTGTCCGTGTGGAAAAGATACTTACTACCCACAATCATGAGAAAGGAGAATTTGCATCATCTCAAAGTGGAGGATATGGCTTGGATTTTTAAAATCAACAATGCCTCACTCAACACCCAAGTGAAAAATATCCCTCTTTACTACATATTTTAGAAGTATAGTTGTTTGCATCACTACAAGGATTGACAAGAGCCTAATCTTTTGAGAAAAGTTTGAGATGAAATCCAAGATGGAAAAATGGTTTGAATGAGATTGATTGATTTTTAATCTTCTCACAAAAAATGTTAAGGTATATTAATGTTGATTTAAGTTTATTCATGAAAATGTTTGAAATGCATGGACCTAAGTCCAAGTTTATTATGAAAGTGGTTCAAGTTTAAATACAAAAAGAGTTTTCAAAAGGAGGGAGAAGATTTTTGAAATTAAAGAAGATGGGAGGAGAAGAAGAGACTATCCTAAAGCATAAGGTAAAAGCTAGGGATAGGAACCATCTAACCAACAAGAAGCCAATACTTGACATTATGAGCCAAGATAGAATTCTCATTCTTTGGATTGAAACCAAGCAAACAAAGATACTAGACCTCTTGAGAGAACCACACTTCAAGTGGATTAAGTCTTCACAAAAATTGGGCAGAGTAACGACTGTATACGAGTGAATTCCAGATTACAAACAAAGAATGTAATCACAATAACCTGCACACAAAAACAAACAAACAACCCAATGTCTTGAGATAAACCTCAAGAACTCCAGACAAAATATCAATTAAGGTCACAAGGTCTCTAACATAGGCCAAGGTTTCTAACCCTAAGTCCAAGAAGTCCAATACTCCATAATGCCAAGGATAGTAACTGAATAGTCCAAGTATAATTAAAGTTTTTTTAGGGATCATGTGTATTATTAAGTGTCTTAAAAAAAGAAAATAAAAGCTCAAGTGAGCAAAATAAAAATGAAAAGAAAGTAAATGCTCAAGTGAGCAAAATAAAAATGGCATGAAATGTAATGCTTAAAATAAATGGTACATAAAGCATAAAAAAAAATAAAGGGCATAAAGTAAAAACAAAAGGTAAAATCAATTATTAGTGATTAGTGGTTAGTTGGATGATCATTTTGAATCTTGCATTTGGAACTCATTAGAGGATTGGTAGAACCAAAGCCTCCACACAACAAGTTGCATTTGCTTTTTGTCAACTATATCATCCATTTGGAATCCTCAAAAGTACCATTTAATGATCAACGATGTTTAAGTGATCCGCGTAGACCAAACGTGTTGTAGATCCATTAGAGGATTGGTAGAACAAAAGCCTCCACACATTGAATCTCAAGGTTATTAGATCAAAGGGATCAAATTAATATACTGGGGACAAAATTTAGCGCTATGTTAAGCAATCGTAAGTGGACTTATATAGAAGTCACACCTATTTTGAGGCCGGTCAATAGCAATCTATGCATCATTTGTTTTGAGACATGATATAGAGATCATGCTCCAATAACAATTAGTGCAATAAGAAAGGGATGAGATGGAGAGGGGTGGGGAAGAATATACAAACCATATTTGAATTAAATATTAGTCAAACTATTATTAAAATCATTCATCCATTTTTGTGGAGTTAGACTCAACACTATGGATCTAATGATGTTAATAAAGTTCATGATCAAATTTCAACCCAAGTCAGCCAGAAAATAATCACAAAATAATATTGCATTTAATATATACATTAAAAGGTTTTAAAAAAAGTTTTAAAATAGAAATAAGAAATAAAAATATCAACTATATTCAAATTAATCAAGAAAAATTAAGTAAGGCCATAGAAAAATCAGATAAAGACTCAAATATTTTCATGAAATTTTTGGAAATTTTTAAAAGTCATAAACTATTTTAAAACTATTTAAAATTGTTCAAACAAAAAGAAAATAGGTCAAAAAATAGTAAACATTATAAAATTCCATAAAATTTTCAAAAAGTCAGAAATATACAAAATGGTATTTATGAATTTTTTAAGAATTAAGAAATATCAGAAAGTATTTTTAAAGTAATTAAAACAAAGCAAATAATTAAAAAAATATAAAAAATATCAAATTTCAAAATAAAAATATGAAAAAATATTCATGAGATCAGAAATAATTCAAAGTATTCTTGAATTTTTTAATAATTTTTGGATAAAAAATAAAAGAGTTATGAATTTTTGAAAATTAAATCAATTAAAATATAAAATCAGAAAATAAAATAAATCCAAAAAGATATGGGCCATCAGATCATAGTCAAAACGCGTTAGTATGTTAATCCAATGGACCAAACGCGATGTGCTTGATATGGACCTTAGTGGGATGAGCAGGGAATCAGAAAAAAGGCAACCAATGAAATTAAAACGCTTGGCACGCTATGATTGGCTGAGACGAGACATGTCATCATCTTCAACCTTCAGCCACCCTGCAATGGACATTTTGTGAGATCCTTCAAATAGTAAAATTAGGATCCCAGACCAGTATCATTGGATTCGTCTCTTCAAGACGATCCTAACACCACCATCGCGTCAAATTTATATAAAGTATACAAAGAGATGTGAATGAAAAACCTAGAAAACAGAGAGCACCTTCAATTTTAGATTTATCTCTCAATTCTCAATGGATTTAAAAATTGTAAGAACCACTAGAATCAGGAGAAGGAGTAGAACATGTTAGTGCTTTATTTGGATCCAAATGATGGAGAATTCTACCTATTTGAAGTTCAAGAAAGAAGCTCTGAAACTAGACTTCTCTAGCTTGGATTATGGCTCGTTTTTCTTGGTTTAAGTGCTGGAGAGTTTGTATGATGCTTGAGGAAGATGAATGTGCAAAAATTTTTGGAGGAAAAGGCTAGAATATCAGAAACTGATTTCAAAAATTTTTCTTCAAAAGTGACCTATAATGTTTTTCATCCAAACATGGCCTTCCACTTGGAATTTGCTCTTGACCTAAAAAGATGGTATGAAATAGACCTCTTAAATGACACTTTGAAACTTGAACCATTCAAAATCTCCAAAAATTGAGAGAGTTATGAATTGTTGAAGTTGGCAAAAAATCATGAAATAACCTATAATCTTTTGTATCCTTTGGGCATCTTACATCCATTTTCTCACTTTTCACATAAAAGATAGCATAAGTGAACATCTTGAAGATCATTATGGAAAAGGAGTAGGCTCAAGGTGATAAAAATTGACCAAGTTATGATCATTTGAAGTCACACATGAGAAATTGGGGGTTCATATGGAGGACTTGTAATCTTTCTTCATCATCAAGCTTCTTCCACATGAAAAATCCTTGAAAATTTTGAAGTGATTTGTTAATAACCCTTTGAAGAGAAGGATGTTTTTGGAATCACTCAAAAATACCAAAAGATGAGCAAGATATGCTTCTTTGAAGTTCAAAACCCTAGCTCTTAGATAAAGAAAATGCTTTGAGGAACTTTGACAATTTTAAACAAACTTCTTGTACCAACACAAGTTCTTTGTAAATAGAAGTCGTTGAGGATGAAAATGAGAACTCATAGCCACCAAAACCACTTACATATCTTGAGAATTGAGAGAAATATGCACTTGTGACCAATGGGAACAAAGCCTTGTCCAAGCATGACAACTTCTCCAATCAACCCCTTGTACTTTTTGAATCAAATTTGATAACCTTGAAATGTGGTGAACCAAAATAACCTTGCCATGCCATTTCTTCCAAAACAAATCCAATTGTGAGGTTTGAACTTTTCAAGCTTTATTGACTAGGGCATGTAAATAAACTCATGAACCCATGAAGCCAGTTGCTAAACCACATTGACTTTACCTACATTATTAACAAGTAAAACAAACCTACATTACATTTTATTAATTAAAAGAAAATCAAGACAAAACATTCATGATCACAAAAGAAAACAAGTCAAGGTGCTTGGTGATTCCTCAAAGATCAAAGCTAAAGATAGGGAGGAGAACCAAAAACCCTAATGTGATCTTGTTGTGATTGAATCAACATGGTATGATGAAGGGATCTTAGGGGGGGGGGAAATTGGGGTACAACAGGTAGCCTCATCCTCTGATCTTGCCAATGTGCGACTGGAAAAAGAAATTAGTGAGATTAGAGGATAACAACAGGTGTTCAGTTACATGTTCTTTGCCTCAAGTTTCAGAAGTTAATTTAATATCAGTGATACGAACTGGTGTAGAAACAACCTTTTGAGAGATCTCTGGAGAGAAAACCATTCCACTTCTGGTAACCTTACTAGTCCCAGCAATATTGCGAACATTGGGATTAGTAACTTCAGTATTTTCATCTTCAACAACCAATGGTTCTTGCTTGATGCCATGGTAGTAGATATCAGATCCATAATTCCAAGGGATAGCCTTGTTAGAGGAATATGGAATTGGTCCCACTGCCGTAATGATCAGGGGAGCCACCCTAGGCTCGACAGTAATCTTCACAGGACCCTTATAGGTGATCCTTACAGGTGTAGCAGAATTTGTAATCATAGACACGTCTTCAAGCTTCGGGCCTTGAGACATACTTCTACATAATCTCTTCACAGAATGAGTCTTCTAAAATATAATTACACAGTCATCCATCAAACGCTGAATACCTTCTTTCAATAGTACACAACAATTGGATTAGGATGCACAGTAGTAGCATTTTTCAACGCAACCCGGAAATAGATCGGGTTGCAACAGCTTCTTCTTAATGATCATTAGAGGAGTAGTAAAGTCTCTCACAACAGAAACATAAAAAACATCATCAATAGCATCAATGCCTTTATCATGATTAGGCATAGGTGCAGTGATCACATTAGGAGTCTCAAGAGGATCAAATTCATTATCCTTAGAGTCATTCATATATTGAATCTTATTTTTTAGATCCCAACAGTTGTAAGTGTCATATCCGGGGTTGTTAGAATGATAGGCACACCTTGCATTGGGATTGTAAGGAAGAGAGGAAGTATTGGGATTCTGAGGAGGTTGATTCAATATAATCATCTCTACCTTCAACATGTGTTGTAGTGCTTGAGACAATGACATGTTGATTTTGGTGAATTGTCTCCTGGGCGCATCCTGCCTACGCTGATTACTCTATTGTTGTTATTGCACTAGCGCATGATTAGAGATCAGAACTGCCCCTACAAGTTTTTTGTAGTTACTCTTATTACGACCCTTTTGGCTGTACACAACATTTGATTCTCTCTTACCATTGTATGACTTCTTCGTAGTATTCGAAGACATAGCCACTTGAAGTTTACCACTTCTGATTCCATTCTCAACCTATTCCCTTGTGAATATCAGTTCAGTGAAACCGGATGAAGAACTTCCAAGTAGGTGATTATAGAAAGGACCTGTTAGCATACTCATGAACATGTCAACCAATTCCCTATCAGCAAAAGGAGGTTGAACTATTCTTGTAAGATCTCTCCATTTTTGTGTGTATTATTTAAATCCTTCCTCAGAACCCATGGACATACTCTGTAGTTGCATGCGGGTTGGTGCCAAATCAGAATTACACTGATACTGTCTATAGAAAGTTGCAACCAAATCTTCCCAGGTATGGATATTGGTACCTTCAAGTTAATAATACCATTCCAATTATGTTCCAGACAGACTTTCTTGAAATAAATGTAACCATAATTTCTTGTCAATAATGTGTGGTTGAATTTTCCGAACATATGATCTCAAATGTAGCCTTGGGAAAGAAACACCATCGTACTTAGCAAAGGTAGGAGTTTTGAACTTATGAGGAGTGAAGACTCCTGAGACTAAGCCCAAATATTCAAAGTCTGGATCTCCATAGCTTTTAGACGCTCTTCTAATAACTTATACTTCTCATCAGCATGGGGATATTATTCATCCAAATAATCTTCTTTATCTTCAATAGAATATTTGTCAGAATCGTGATTGCTTTTTTCAGTTTTGACACTCTTACAGTCTTCCTCCCGTTCGTCATCTTCTTCTAATGGGATATTAAGATCTTGAGCTCTCTTGACTGGACCTATGAACCTTCTCCCCATATTAAGGATGTCGATTGGTTTATTTGTCTTCTTCTTCTTCCCGTTGTCGATGAGCGCCTTCATTTATTCTTTCCCCTTGGCTAAGTTTAGGAACATCTATTGGAACTAAGCATTTTGAGCCTGGAGTTCTTTGACTGTCTGTTCAAGAGCCATTTCTGCTGAAATAAACAGCAAGAAGATGAGAAACCTGTCTTGGAAACCTGTTATGCAATGATATCTATGGCATGTAGATGCATATTCAATGTTTTTAAGGACCTCATGGGATTTAAATTTGTTAATCAAAAGGGAACATAAATAAAGATTCTTATCAGTAAGTTCGAATTATAACTGTCTCTTAGGCTTACAAGGAAACAAATTATGAAATCCTAAGACCTAAGACTCAAGTCTCCCATGGACGCTTCCTCTTGGTGTTAACATATGCATTAAGGATCTTCTCTTTGTGAAGTCGTTTTGTCATATCCAACACTTTCTTCTCACTAGCATAGAATTGAGTCTCAAAGGTGTCCCTTTCTTCTTTCAATTGGGTCCAAGACTCTTTTATATCTTCAAGGTCAGTAGGCATATCTGGATGAAAAATGGTATGAAGAATATCTCCTTCAACAATGGGCTCCACAATTACCGGTAAGACAACATGATAAGGCTTTATGAGATTTTGAGCACGGGATCGCAACCTGTGATACCGTGGGAGAACTGACTATGGTTTTGCGTTTGTTTTCGCAAATGTTTCGGTTGAGCAAGAGTCGCCACCGACTTTTTATTTTATCCTAAGGAAAGGTTTAAAAAGCACAGCAAAAAACCTTTGAGATTTTTCTTGGGTTCGGGGAGTAGATTATAGAAAGGGAAGGTATTAGCACCCTTTCTATCCATGGTTATCCATGGGCTCTTAGGTACTTGCTTAGATCAACTTGCCTTGGTTTTCAATTGTTTGAAAAGGTGCTTTGAGTGTGGTTTTGAAAAGGTTTTGAAAAAGATGCCTTGTATAGGCTACCCTTGTAACAATTCTTTACTCGAATGTTTTACAAAAGGTGTTTGTCTTTTTGAAAAGGTGTTTCAAGGTTTTTTGAAAGTTTGTTTTGTTTGTGTGGTTTGAAAAATAGGTAAGTGTTTTCTTTTGCAAATTGACAAGTACTTAAGAGCTATCTACCCTAAAGTTCTCAAAGATTTATGCTATGTTTTAACCCTTTTGACAATTTTGTTCCACCATTGCATTTGGTGGACAATCTTGTATTAGGATGTGAAAGGGGCGGGCGCGGGTCATTGTTTAGACCATAATTGCAATAGTGTTAAATGTCTTTGGGCAATTTTTTCTTTGAAAGGGACTTGATCATTTTAGGCAACTTTTCGAAAGCGTCATCGAGGGACTATGATCATTTGATTGTTTGTTTTTACCCAAAGAAACCTAACATGCAACATGGCCCAATTATTTGAAGGCAACAAGTGGAATACCCTAGGGGTGCAAGTGTGAGATGTGTTGTCCATATTTCATGCTTGTTTATCTTGAAATTAGGTCAAACTATTTTGTTCTTTTTATTTGCATACAAACCCTAATTCTAGCATGGTATATTTAGAAAGCGTTTAAAGTGCGAAAAGTAAAATTCCTACACTATTACATCACAATATGGGAAGGGGGGTACAAATGTTCAAATGGGGGGATATTTAGACAAAGAAATTAAATCTAGCTATTACATCATTTTTTGGAATATTTACAAATTATTGATTGCATAAATTAAATGGAAAATAAAATAAAGGTGCAAAATGCAAAAAGGGTTTTTATATGTATGAGAAAAAAGTATTACTTATGTTAAATAAATAAAAATAAAAAAAGTATTATTTTCGGAGTTTTTGCATTTTAAGGGTAAAACCCTAATTTTTATTAAGTAATATATATATTATTTAATTTACACAAATATTTATTTATTATGTACAAAAAATAAAATAAAATTAAATATATTTATAAAAAGTGTTTTTCATGTCAAATATTAATAAAATAAAAAAATGTATGTATTTTTGTATTTTAACCTAAATATACTAATATATATATATATATATATATATATATATATATATATATATATATATATATATATATATATATATATATATATATATATATATATATATATATATATATATATATATATATATATATATATATATATATATATATATATATATATATATATATATATATATATATATATATGTATTAACTTCTAAATATGTATTATATATATAAAAATAATAATATTTAATATAAAAAAAAAGTATATTTTGCATAAAATATTTTCAAAAGAAAAATGAAATAAAAATCAGAAATGAAATATATTTACATTATTTTTTCTAGTTTTTTTCTAAATAATAATATATATATATTTATGTACAAATGTCTATATAAACAAATAAATACCTAAAAAATGCCAAAATGGTGTAAAAATAATTTTTCATGTTTTTAATATTATTAGCAAAAATAAATAAGTCAAAATGAAAAAAGAAAAGTCAATAAATCAAGCAAATAAATAAAATGGGCTCAGGGGGTGCAAAACCAAAAATATGGTGTGAAGAGAAATAACACAAAAGCCCAGCCCATGAACCTTCTTCTTCAACCTTCAGACAAAAAACATGTCAAAACGCGCGCATGTACTTCACATTCAAACACCTGGATTCTTTGATCTTTTGCACAAACTTCCAACATAAGAAATGTTAAGCATTGAACCACGATTCTAAATATATAAAAAACTCATCCTAACTCTCAGAAATGAGAGAGAATTTTGACATTCCCAAATCCTGACCTAAGTTTTCTGCCATGTTCAGACTCAAAATTCTTGCAGCACACATAATATAAATGAAATCTAATTACATGGGCATGTTCAGGGCTATGAATGTGACATATTCTCTTCACAAACCTAAAGCTAACAATGCCTAATAAGAGAGATACGAGTTCATGAACTTACCTGTTCAGTTGAAGTTCTATCTGGAAATGGAGAAGCTTTCAGTGCAAGGTGATGATTGGTATAGCTTCCTTGATGTCCAGGGATGCTATTCCAAGCTTTACTTTGTCTTGAAACCTTTTGAATCGTCCTATAGAACTTCACCTGCAAAACAGAAAAGTGAAAATGGCCAAAAGGATTAGAGGAGTTACAGGTTGCTTCTAATGCTTTGGATAGTTTGGATTGATGGTAGGGAAGGTGTCTGAAGTGGTTTGGGCAAGAATGCTTGACAGGATTAAGAGTTGGAACTCAATCTGCAGAGGTAGCTCTATTTTTGAAGTTTGAGAGTGATTTTGGCAATGGGGAGGTATTGATGGTCTTAGGGTCGTGCTTCAGCTTGGTTAGGATCATTAGAAAGTGTATACAATATTTGCTTAAGTGTTCTAATGCTGAGATGAAAGTTGTCTTCTGATATGCCACTTTTCTTCACACTTAAGCAAACAAAAGTCAAGTTCTATTCTAGACAGGTAGAGGACCCCTAATCATGCTGAAAAACTCCTCCTTGATCAGTGTGTTATGCTCATAATCTTGTGCCAATTAGATTTGATCTGTACCTCTTGGATTTGCATTATGACATAAAGCTTGCTTTTGCAAAAATGGCCATTTTGCTTTTTCCATAAATGGATTAAACTTGTATGTAATGCTTGAACTCATAGAACAACACTTTAGCACAATGAACATGCATTAAATTATTGAGTGTTGGATGGTTTAAGGACCTGTAATGTAGCACAAACTAAGCTGACTTGAAAATGGCATAAGTTATGAACATGTACATGACCAATTCAAAAGTGAGTTTTTGCCATATTGTGAAATTCGATTCTCTCAAGTTATGAGGTTGTTTGATGAGTTCTTGGACATTTTGGAAAGCTTGGAATGTGTACTACAATCCATATTTAAAATGCAAATTGAAATTACAAGTGGAAGTGTATGGAAAATGGCCTTGAAGTTAGGTAGAAAACCTTGCCAAAATAGGTTGAAATTTCACTAAGTTAAGAATGGTTTAGTACCCTTATTCCAAAAATTGTAACTTGAGATACAAGCCTCATTTGGGAAAACTTTGTAAATCAAAGTTGTAGATTATGCAACAAGCTACAACTTTCATGTTTTGACTTTTGCTTGAATCCAAATGAATCTTGGTGAGAAAGTGAGGCAAAGTTGGGAAAAATTAGGGTTTTTCATAACTTAGAAAAATTCTAAGTTATGAAAAATTCTCATTTCTAACCCTAATTTGCATTTTTTGATTTCTTGGTGAACAAGTTTCATGATTTGGCATGTTTTGATGAAAAATGAATCTTGACCCTTGATTTTGACCAAAAAGTCAAAGTTTGACTTTTCAGTATACAGTCAAAATTGGCCAATTGACTGGGAAATTCAACTGTCAATCTTGTGCATTTGGGATCTTTTGAACTTTTTGAGCATGTCAAGATAATTCCATGGGGTCCTTGAGTCCATATGTGAGATTGATTTGCCATTGGCTAGGTCAGACAGTCAAAAATTGCCTTTGTGCAGTCAAAACCCTAAAAATGACCATTTTGCCCTTTTGGTGATCTGATCAACTTTCTTGTGGAATTGTGATCCAAACTTGATCAAATGGTTCATATGAGTTCATAATGTTGATGTGGGTCAATTTTCATGAGATTTGACTGTCAATTGGTCACAGTTGACTTTTTCCCCAATACAATTGATTTCTAGGTCAACTGTCCAATTGACTGGGAAAAACTTGGAATCAAGACTTGAAACTTGATATGGATAAACTTGGGAGTCCAATATGAAGCAAGAAGGTCATATTAGGCATTTTAGGTCAAAACATTTTTGTGCAAACACAAACCCTAATTTGGGTCAACAGTGCAAGGAGAAGTCTTGAGCAGATGAAACCCTAACTGGATCTTGATCTCCAAGAGCCTTGTGATGAGAAATGTTGAGAGAATGGGAGGGAAAATTTTGGGGTACAACAGTTGCCCCTGTTCAATCTTCTTGAATCCGTAGAGTTAGATTGGCAAGTTTGCCTTTCGTGACTCGAGGGTAAAAGGAGATTGGACACTAGAGTGCCCTTAAATTTGCACTCGTCAAAGTAATGGATGCGGGAATGGGCTTAGAGATGCCATTTGGAGATGGTCTTAGAGATGCCATCTGGAGGGGTGAGAGAATCTTGTCGGGGATGGGCTTAAAGATGCCATCTGGAATGAGTATCAGGAAGGTGTTCATGCTTTGGACCATCTCTGAACTGGGGGTCTGAATATGCAATAGATTGACATCCGTTGTTGGGAAGCGTCCGCAAACTGTTTTCAAAGGTTGCATCTGAACAAGTGATAGATTAACATCCGTTGTTGGGAAGAATCCATAGACTGTTTTCAGAAGTCTTGAGAAGAAAATGAACAAGCGATAGGTTAACATCCGTTACTTGGAGAACCCGTAAACTATTTTCAGGAATCTTGAAGTTGAATAAGAAATAGAGCAGCATCCGTTGTTGGGAAGCGTCCGTAAACTGTTTTCAGAAGTCTTGAGAAGAAACTGAACAAGCGATAGGTTAACATCCGTTACTTGGAGAACCCGTAAACTGTTTTCAGGAATCTTGAAGTTGAATAAGCAATAGAGCAGCATCCGTTGTTGGGAAGCGTCCGTAAACTGTTTTCAGAAGTCTTGAGAAAAAACTGAACAAGCGATAGGTTAACATCCGTTACTTGGAGAACCCGTAAACTGTTTTCAGGAATCTTGAATTTGAATAAGCAATAGAGCAGCATCCGTTGTTGGGAAGCGTCCGTAAACTGTTTTCAAAGGTCTTGAGAAGAAACTGAACAAGCGATAGGTTAACATCTGTTACTTGGAGAACCCGTAAACTGTTTTCAGGAATCTTGAAGTTGGAAGAAGAACCGGTGTAAGGTTCCCTGATGATGAGCTCGTGTAAAACTGCATCTGGATAAATCTTGAATAAGCATTAGAATGTTGCCATGTCTGAGTCACATCTGAACTATTCCTGGAAAGAATCTCGGAAGATAATGATTTTAGTCTTTCGACTGATCTTACCTGAAAAGGTAAAGAGTTAGTTATATGCAATGTTGTGATGCATGACACAATGTAGGCTATATGATATGAATGTAAATGAATGCGTATGTAAGCTGGAGAGCTGTCTCGCAACAGATAGATGAATCCGAGATGGCTGAAGATGACAGTATCTCGACTGCTGCCGGGAAGAATAATTCCTGGTTGTTGCTGGGGAATAAAGAGCTTGGGTTGTATACCAATCTTCTGGGGAATTCCTGATGACTTCTACTGGGGAGTTCCAACCTAATAGACTCATGCTGGGGAGGTAAGACTGGGAATCTTCAGCTTGGAGGAAAGTATCTCTGGCGACTTCACTGGGGAACTCAAGATTTTCCTTCCTAAAACTCTGTGGGGAAAAGGTTCATTAGTCTGGCTCCGCTGGAGATTGACAATTTAAAGCTTTAGCTCGGCTGGGGATACTGAAACTTAAACTCTGAGGGGAAATGAGTTCTGGAGGATCCTCTGGCCGGGGATGTACAAAGACAACCTCCTCTGGGGATTGTATTGATAAGTTATATTCGGGAACTCTGATGAACTCCGCTGGGGATAGGAAGAATTTTGGCGAGTGCGATCTTCCGTGGCAATAAGCTGAGGATAACCCAGTTATAAGCCCTTGTGAGGAATAACTTTGAATAAAACTCGGGAGAGACATCCGTACTCTGCAGGGGACAAGCTTCCAGAATCTACTGGGGAGGTAAGCTTCACGACTTGCTAGGGATATGGATTCCAAATCTCCTGGGGGGTTTCCTTTGAAAGGGTATCAAGATATCCAACTGTACCTTCAACCTATCAGTAATCCTCTTTCTTGGTTCACAAGGAAATGATTATGTTCAAATGCATATGCCTATTTAACAAAACATTGGACGTTTCTCAAAATAAAACAAATAGTGCAAGAGAAAAGAAAAGGAAATGGCACAAATTTCTGGGAAAAGTATTTGTATTGACTTTCTATGAGTATATTTGTACAAAGGAGACAATCATCCTAGTAAGAGGATTTTGTCGTAAATATTTGAAAAATTTATACAAAATAAAGATGGCTATGTGAAATAATTCCATGGGATCCATTCCGCTATAGCCTTCACAACTCTGAATATCTGTCCATTCAATGCTTCGTTTGCCGATGACTGGATTGATCAGAAGCCTGGAACCGGTTGATGAGGAGATTGTCTTTTGAAGTGATCCGCCGAGACATAGTCATACGCTTTAATTCCATAACTTTTGCCTGAATCTCCCTTTCGGGTTTTCGATCCACCGGGAAACCCCTTTTTGCCCAAGCCGCCCTTTCGGGTTTTCGACTTGCCGGGTGTACAGATTTTTTTTGTTTTTATCCCTAATTTTTGCCTGAACCGCCCTTTCGGGTTTTCAGTTCACCGGGATGCCCATTTTTTCCCAAGCCGCCCTTTCGGGTTTACGACTTATCGGGTTATTTTATGCGTAGTATCTTTTGACTATGTCTGCGTTCGCAGGGTGCGGCAAATCGTCGCCGTCCATGGTGGTCAGAATCATTGCACCACCAGAAAATATGCTCTTGATCACAAATGGTCCTTCATATGTAGGAGTCCATTTGTCCCTGGGATCACTTTACGGCAAGATAATCCGCTTGATTACGAGATCTCCGACTTGATACACTTGACGTCTGACTTTCTTATTGAAGGCCTTGATCATCCGCTTTTGATACGTCTGACCATGGCATATAGCAGCAAGTCACTTTTCGTCGATCAGATTGAGTTGATCAAGTCGGGTCTGCATCCAATCATCTTCATTCAAACCTGCATCCTTCATAATCCTTAGAGAAGGAATCTGAACTTCCATAGGCAAAACAGCTTCCATTCCATAAACCAAAGAAAATGGGGTTGCCCCAGTTGAAGTACGTGTCGTCGTACGGTATCCATGCAGAGCAAACGGTAACATCTCATGCCAGTCTTTGTAAGTGACTGTCATTTTCTGAATGATCTTCTTAATGTTTTTGTTCGCAGCTTCAACAGCACCATTCATCTTCGGCCGATAGGGAGATGAATTGTGATGATAAATCTTGAACTGCTCGCATAATGCGGTGATCATTGGGTTATTCAGATTTGTACTGTTGTCTGTGATGATCCTGTCTGGAACACCATACCGACATATGAGATTTTGCTTGATGAAGCGGGCAACCACATTTTTAGTGACAGAAGCGAAGGAAGCTGCTTCGACCCATTTGGTGAAATAGTCAATGGCAACCAGGATAAAGCGATGTTCGTTGGAAGCCGTGGGCTTGATCTCTCCAATCATATTGATGCCCCACATTGCAAAGGGCCACGGAGCAGTCAGAACATTGAGGGGAACCGGAGGGATATGAACTTTATCAGCATAAACTTGGCATTTGTGGCAAGTACGGGAATGTTGATGGCAGTCAGCTTCCATGGTAGACCAGTAATAGCCTGCCCTTAGGATCTTCTTAGCCATTGCATGTCCGCTCAAGTGAGTGCCAAATGTGCTGCTGTGTATATCGGTCATGATCAACTCTGCTTCAGCTTTGTCTATGCATCGGAGTAACACACAATCATGGCTTCGTTTGTAAAGGATGCCGTTGCTCAGGAAGAAGTTGGCCGCAAATTTCCTTAAGAACTTCTTGTCATTTACGGAAGCTCCTTCAGGATAATCTCTAGTCTCGAGATACCTTTTGATTTCATGGAACCAAGGCTGTTCCACTACTTCTTCGGTATTAATCTCGTGACAATGCGCAGGTTCATCCATTCGCTCAATGGTGATTTGGGGAGCCTCGTTATCCCAGTTGAGTTTAAACATGGAGGACATTGTGGCTAGAGCATCTGCTAGCTGATTCTCTTCTCGCGGGAAATGCTCGAAGGTAATTTTCTCGAAATGAGGCAACAATGTCAAGACATGTTCTTTTTATGGGATAAGATTAGGATGCTTTGTGTCCCACTCTCCTTTGATTTGACTGATAACCAAAGCCGAGTCCCCAAATACGATCAAAGATTTGATCCCCAAGTCTATAGCAGCCTTGAGACCAAAGATGCAAGCTTCATACTCAGCCATGTTGTTTGTGCAGCTGAAGCAAAGTCGGGCCGTGAAAGGTGTGTGACAACCTTCCGGAGAAATGAGTATCGCGCCGATATCGTTTCCAAGTGCATTTGAAGCACCATCAAAGTACAGGGTCCATCGGGATCCCTTTTCGGGTCCGTTATACGGTCCGTTACCTTCGATGTTGTCCAAATTCATGATGTCCTCGTCTGGGAAGTCAAATCTCATGGGTTGATAATCTTCGATAGCCTGATGAGACAGATGGTCAGCTAGTACACTCCCTTTTATAGATTTTTGGGTGGTGTACTGGATGTCATACTCAGTTAGGATCATCTGCCATCTTGCTATCCTTCCAGATAAGGCGGGCTTTTCGAAGATATACTTGATAGGATCCATTTTGGAAATCAACAAGGTAGTATGAGTCAACATATATTGTCTTAGTCGGTGAGCAGCCCATACCAAAGCGCAACAAGTTTTCTCGAGCAGTGAGTAGCGAGTCTCACAGTCGGTAAACTTTTTGCTAAGGTAATAAATAGCATGCTCTTTTCGACCAGACTCGTCATGCTGGCCCAAAACACACCCCATTGAGTTATCCAAGACGGTCAGATACATGATCAATGGTCTTCCATCGACGGGTGGCATCAGAATAGGAGGTTCTAGCAAATACTCCTTGATTCTATCAAAAGCGGCTTGACAATCGTCGTTCCATTCAACTACCTGATCTTTCTTCAAGAGTTTGAAAATTGGCTCACAGGTAGAAGTCAGATGCGAGATGAATCTGGCAATATAGTTTAAGCGCCCCAAGAACCCTCTAACCTCCTTTTCAGTACGGGGAGCAGGCATCTCTTGTATCGCTTTTACTTTTGCTGGATCGACTTCAATGCCTTTGTTGCTTACAATGAATCCCAGGAGTTTACCAGACCTAACTCCAAAAGTGCATTTACTTGGATTCAGCCTGAGCTTGTATTCTTTCAACCTGGAAAACAGCTTCTCCAGATGTTCATGGTGCTCTTCCTCTGTTTGTGACCGAGCTATCATATCGTCTACATAAACTTCAATCTCATGATGTATCATATCATGAAATAAAGCTACCATGGCGCGTTGATAAGTTGCCCCTGCGTTCTTCAGCCCGAACGGCATCACCTTGTAACAGAAAGTGCCCCATTGTGTGACGAAAGTAGTTTTCTCCATGTCCTCGGGGGCCATTTTGATTTGATTGTAGCCCGAGAATCCATCCATGAAGGAAAACACTTTGTGCTGAGCTGTATTGTCGATCAAAATGTCAATATGAGGTAGCGTAAAATCATCTTTGGGGCTGGCCCTATTCAAATCCCGGTAGTCCACACACATCCTGACTTTTCCATCTTTCTTAGGTACTGGCACGATGTTAGCAACCCATTGAGGATAGGACGTAACAGCCAGAAAGCCAGCGTCGAATTGCTTCATCACTTCGGCTTTGATCTTTTCAGACATGTCAGGCCTCATTCGGAGAACTTTTTGCTTGATCGGTGGACAGTCTTCTCTTGTGGGGAGACAGTGAACCACGATGTCTGTGTCTAAACCCGGAATGTCTTCATAAGACCAAGCGAAGATTTCAACATACTCATTCAACAACTGTATCAGGCGTTCCTTGACACTCGGTTCCAAATTGGCACCCACTTGCACCTCCTTCCGGTCTTCCTCGGTTCCCAAGTTGACAGTTTCCAATGACTCTTCGTGCGGTAGGATGGACCTTTCCTCTTGTTGTAGAAGTCTGGCTAGTTCCCCTGGTACTTCACAACCTTCGTCATCTTCATACTCGGCTAGATTGACAAGATCTTCAGAGTTATTGAAAGATATAGCAGAATAGTCACCCATGGAATCCAGAGTGGATGGGTACCTGCATTGGTGAGTGTGGGTGTGTGTAAGGGATAGCCATCCTTAAACAAAAAAGCAAAAGGAAAGAAAATGAACACAAGCAGTTTATCAAATGAAAAACGTCCAATGAATCATTAAACATGGCATATGGATATGAAAAATAATCAAAACCCTTACAAGTGGACCTACATGCCCCGGGCAAGGCATGAGGTGAAAAGATAGTGTACGGATTGTTTGAAAATAAATATTACAGACCAAATAAGAAATGTTTAACAGATAAATTACTGATGAATAAAAGTGATGGGGACAAAGTCTTTTGCCTCCCAGTTGCTCAACCCCCCTTTGAATGTTAGATAGATCCACTCTTCGATGTTGCTCTCTTTGTCTTCATCCTCCAAAGCGTTGATTCCGTAGGGAGAAATTTTGACTGGCGTCCTTTCAATCTTCGCACGGCGCATAGCTTTCTGGCCTGCGGCAGTGAACCCTAATCCAAATTTGTCTGTCTTATGTGGAATGTCAGGTAACTCCCCCCATGCTGAATTCTTCCCTTCCTTTATTGCGGCCCTTGCGTCCTCCAGAGATGCCATCCTGGCCATCTGCCTTGGTGTCTCAGCTGCCAACTTTGCTACTATTATTTCAGGAAGGACTTCTTCGAAATGTTGAAAAGGCGTCTCAATGAACTCTCCTTCAACCTCCACATACCGGAAAGAATTTAAGTGGCTAATCATGTACTCTTCTTCGCCATGGACAGTAAGGATCTTTCCCTTGACAGGATACTTCAACATCTGATGCAAGGAGGAGGTGACTGCCCCAGCATGGTGTATCCAAGGCCTACCCAACAAGCAAGAGTATGATGGACGGATGTCCATCACATAGAAAGTGGATTTAAACACCTCAGTGCCTATCTTGATGGGAATTTCAACCTCCCCATGGACCATTCTCTTCGAACCATCGAAAGCTCTGACAACAATATCACTCGGCTTCAACTCCAACCCTTCACAATCTAGTCGGTCCAAGGCCTTTTTAGGCAATACAATCAGCGACGAACCAGTGTCGACCAAGACGTGTGCGAGAGTGGTTCCTCGACACTTGACTGAAATGTGCAAAGCATCATTGTGGTTTCTACCTTTAGGAGTTAGGTCGGCATCGGAAAACCCTAATCCATTGTCCGCAGTAAGGCTAGCCACGCAATTCTGAAATTGATCTGCAGAGGTTTCCTGGGGCACATGGGCTGCCTTCAGGAATTTTATCAGAGCTTTAGCGTGCGCTTCCGAGCAAAGTAGCAGTGCCAGAATGGAGATCTTTGAGGGAGTTTGCCCTAGCTGTTCTACCATATCGTAATCACTCTTTTTGATTATCCTCAAAATCTCATCCATTTCCTTCTTGGAGGTTTCCGGGATGACCAAGGGTTGAGCCCTCGACCTGACGAGCTCATCTTGGATTCCCTTACCTTTGTCAGCAGCGGTAGGAGAGACAGCACTAGGAACAACAACATCCTCAATCAAAGGGGTTCTAGCAGAGAGTTTTATTGGTGCAGGGATGACCTTGTCAGCTGATGAGGGTCCAAAGATTGCTCTTGGAGGAACAATCTCTGGAGAAAATATTCTCCCGCTCCTGGTGATTTTGCTCGTGCCCGCAATGTTACCGATGCTGGCTTCTTCATCATCCGAACCTTCTTCAGTTATTTCGATTTGTTTGATACCATGGTAGTAGACGTCACCGCCATAGTTCCAAGGTATCGACTTCTCAGAAACATAGGGAACAGGCCCTGGCATTGTTATCTTCAAAGGAACAGATTTCGTAGCTGGTGTAATCTTAACAGGCGTTTTGACGGCCTTGGAAAGATTGGCGTGAATGGTTATGATTGAGACATCATCAGTATGAACTGGAACAGCAGAAACTTTTTCAAACAAAATTTGTCGACTATCCATAAGGCCTTGGATGCCTTTCTTCAGTAACGGACAATCAAACGACAGAGAGTAACAACAATAGTAGTCTTCCTTACATCCCGGGAAGATCCCGGCCCTTAACAGATTCAACTTAATGGTTAGCAATGGAGTAGTCAGATCATTGACATCAGCAACATACAAATCTTCTTCAATGGCATTGACATTTCGGCTGTGCTTCGGCATGGGTGAAGATATCACATTAGGCTTCTCCGGAGCGTCAAACTCCACCTCCTTCGCCTCTATCAGGTCTTTGATTTTATGCTTGAGTGCCCAACAATCATTGGTGTCGTGCCCAACACTATCTGAATGGTAGGCGCATTTAGCATTAGCATGATAATGCGGAGAGGACGTATTCACATTCTTTGGTGCCTCCTTGATGGTGGCGAGATTCGACTTCAATAGATGGGGAAGCACTTGCGCTGGAGTCATATTAATACGGGTGAACTGCCGTTGTGGCTGTTCCACCCGTTGTTGATTTGGTCTGGACTGGTTATAGCGAGGCTGCTCACTTGGAGTGTTTTGAATCATTACGGCCCCCACAGTTGGCCGACGCTCTGTCTTCCCTACTCTTCTCTAAGAATATACCACAGCTGTTTCCTTCTTAAAAGGCTTCTTCTCAACACTTGCAGCAACACCCTTCTGAATCTTTCCTGACTTGATGCCAGCTTCTATTCTTTCGCCTGTTAAGATCAAATCGGTAAACCTCGCGGACGAGTTACCAATCAGATGATTGAAAAATGGCCCAGATAGGGTCCCTAGAAACATATCAACGAGTTCGCGGTCGGTTAAAGGAGGTTGCACCCTGCCAGCCAAGTCCCTCCATTTCTGTGCATATTCTTTGAATCCCTCGCCTGTTCCTAGTGACATACCCTGAAGTTGGGTACGAGTAGGAGCAAGGTCAGAATTATACTGGTATTGTTTGTAGAAAGCGGTGGCCAAATCATCCCAATTTCGGACGCTGGTTCCCTCTAGCTGATAAAACCACTCCAACTGAGCTCCAGAAAGGCTGTCTTGAAAGAAATGAATCCAAAGGTTTTTATCTGCCGTATAGGGTTAAATCTTTCTCACGTAGGACCTGAGATGCATTTTTGGACAGGACAGCCCATCATACCTCACAAAAACTGGCACTTTGAATTTTGGGGGAATCACAATCCCGGCAACCAAACCCAAGTCTTCAAAATCCAAACCCGGTACTCTTTGTAGCTCCATGGCGGCCAACCTGTCTTCTAGCCCTTTGTATTTATCATCGGTTGGAGGGTATTGCTGATCAGAATAATCTTCATCCTCTTCGACCTCTTCTTCTTCCGTATCAGACTCAGAAGATACCGCAGCTCCACCTCCTTTGCTGGTTCCTTCATCAGAGATAGGAGGAAATTCAAGCACTCTCCGAGCTTCTCCGTCAAATCTTCTCCCCAAAGTAGCCACCCTGAGTCTCTTTTTCTTCTTCTTCACTGGGTCTTTGTTCCCCAATTGAGTTTTGATATCCTCCTGACCCTTAGCCAAGGTCATCAGGAGTTGCTGGAACTGTGCATTCTGAGCTTGCAGGTCTTTGACTGTTTGCTCGAGATCCATCCTACTGAAATAAATAGCAGACAGATAAGGAAACCTGGAGTGAGACCTGCTTATGCACATGATGAATGATATGCTTATGTATGCAATGCATTCAAGGATTTAGAACATTCAAGATTGTTATAGACAAAAAGGAACGCACGTCATATTAATAAGAAGAAATTTGTTAGTACATAAATGCCCCATGGGCCAAATATTACAAAATAACTTCTCAAGGCAAAAATACATTGCGCATCCTCTTTGGTGCGATGTAGGTGTTGAGGGCCTCTTGCTCATGGAGTCGGCGGGTAAGCTCTAGAACCTTCTTCTCGCTGGCGTAGAAGCTAGCTTCAAAAGTATTTCGTTCCTCCTTGAGCTGAATCCAACTTTTCTGCATTTCCTCCCACGATGTAGGCCTGTCTGGATGTAGGATGGTGTAGGGAACCTCTCCTTCCTTGACGGGCTCTTTAATCACTGGGAGTACATGAGGATAAGGCATCATTAGACTTTGGGCTCGGGCTCATACCCACTTGAGATAGGGCTCAAGAGGGATGGAGTTCTTGTGTCCCAGAGTCTTGCTATCAACCTTGTTGGGCCTCCCCCAAGCTCTGATGAATCTTTGGCGAAGTCCTTGCGCATCGTTGTCGAAGTCAAAAACTAGGTCAGGAATCAACATGTCATGAGGGCCATCCCTCCGTGCATATCCAAATTGCCTCAAAGCTAGGCAAGGGTTGTAGGTGATACCTCCTCTGATTCCAAGTAAAGGAACATTAGGAAATTCTCCGCAACGGTCGACAATGATGACATTTTCTCTGGACCGAGAACACCAATGCACATCAGAATGAGTAAGAGTCATCAATCGTTGGGACCACCTTGAACCTTGGTCATTCTTCAAGACAGATTGTGGAAGGTGCGAAATAAACCACCTTGCAAGGAGAGGAGTACAGCACATGAGAACACCCCTCTTTCTCATTGTTCGTGTGTAAAATGAGTGAAGAATGTCCCCAAGCAATGTTGGTATTGGATTTCTGGACAAGAATATTTTGACGGCGTTGACATCTACCAATTGGTCAGGATTTGGGAACAAGACCAACCCATAGATAAGGAGTGCCACAATTTCTTCAAAGGCTTGTAGGTCCAATGAATTCCAACATTCTTGTGCCTTCTCAAACAAGAATTTTGCTAAGAATCCTTTGACGCCGCTTCTGGTTTTCCAATGCCCCTTGATGTCGGATGGTTGTAGATGTAATGCTCGAGCAACATCTTCCGGCTTTGGTTCCTTTTCCGTACCGTTGAATGGTAGTTGATTAAGGATAGGGATTCTTAGGAGTTAAGAAAACACCTCCAAAGTGGGTACCAACTGGTAATCAGGGAAAGTGAAACAGTGGTGAAGAGGGTCAAAGAACTGGAATAGCACTTTCATCATGTCTTCTTCAATGTTGGTGTTGACTAGGATGAGAAGTCTACCATGTCTCTCACTGAATGATGAGCTTTCCGTAATTCTTGAGGTGAGCTCTTTGAGTTGAGGAGAGATTCTCACAAGGTTGACTTGAATGGTGTTTCTGCGAGGAATTTCCATGACCTACAAAACAAGAACAAAGATGAAGATCCAAACCCTTGAAATGGTTAGTGAATGCATATGATGCTTCATGATGTTTATGATGTATGCACAAAACATATGTACAAACAAATCACACCAAACCCTAGTTTCAGGCTTGCATGGGGTTTCATAGGTAAGTACCCTCTTGAGTGTAGTTGGCTTAAAAACCCTGTCCTATAAATAGTAATCGGGTTCTAAGGAGCTCAATATCACTGGATTGTTTTCAATATTCATTGTTTTGGTTTAGCCACTTAACTAGCGACCAAAATATTCCAAGAAAACAACCCTCAATGAGTGTAGTATCGAGTATCTACCAACTTCGGACTGCACCAAAGCCGGTCATCTCACTACCCCTAATAAAAGGCCAAGATGGTCAAGTAAGGTTCTAGGTCATTAGTGCTTAGTGACATCACTCAGCGGCCCCGTACTTTCCTTGATTGAACTCAAGGGTTACCGGTACTCACAAATATGTCGCACTAATATAATTATTGCTTTGACCGTTTCGGTATACCCCGCACAGTTTCCACAACGTATTGCTATCTATGAATGTTTCCCAAAATCCGGGTGTAGGATTGCAAACCCAAACAATAGAGCCAAGATATAAAGCAAACAAATCAAACCATTAGTCATGCAAGAGGGTGATCTAAGCCCTAAGGTTACTCCACTTTTAAAACTATCCCCAGCAGAGTCGCCAGTTCTGTGATACGGTGGGAGAACTGACTATGGTTTTGCGTTTGTTTTCGCAAATGTTTCGGTTGAGCAAGAGTCGCCACCTACTTTTTATTTTATCCTAAGGAAAGGTTTAAAAAGCACAGCAAAAAACCTTTGAGATTTTTCTTTGGTTCGGGGAGTAGATTATAGAAAGGGAAGGTATTAGCACCCTTTCTATCCATGGTTATCCATGGGCTCTTAGGTACTTGCTTAGATCAACTTGCCTTGGTTTTAAATTGTTTGAAATGGTGCTTTGAGTGTGGTTTTGAAAAGGTTTTGAAAAAGATGCCTTGTATAGGCTACCCTTGTAACAATTCTTTACTCGAATGTTTTACAAAAGGTGTTTGTCTTTTTGAAAAGGTGTTTCAA
>CATIWC010003903.1:10000-12500 GCA_948472305.1 Vicia faba | reverse complement strand
CATGCAAAAATTCATCGGGAGATTATTCCCCTAAGGCGCGTTTGCCTCCGCTCCCGTTCATGGAGAAACCGCACACGCACGCGTTCCGGTCGGAAATTGAAAGTAGACCGAGGGCTTGTCGAAACGCTACGAAACTCCTTGGACACTCTCAATGTGTTATTTGGGAAGTGCATGCAAAAATCCATCGGGAGATTATTCCCCTAAGGCGCGTTTGCCTCCGCTCCCGTCGGAAAAACCGCACGGGGGCCCGTTCGGGCCGGAAATTCAAAATTGTCGAAACGCTACGAAACTTTGCAGATCCCTTCTATGTGTTATTTGGGACTTCCATGCAAAAATTCATCGGGAGATTATTCCCCTAAGGCGCGTTTGCCTCCGCTCCCGTTCATGGAGAAACCGCACACGCACGCGTTCCGGTCGGAAATTGAAAGTAGACCGAGGGCTTGTCGAAACGCTACGAAACTCCTTGGACACTCTCAATGTGTTATTTGGGAAGTGCATGCAAAAATCCATCGGGAGATTATTCCCCTAAGGCGCGTTTGCCTCCGCTCCCGTCGGAAAAACCGCACGGGGGCCCGTTCGGGCCGGAAATTCAAAATTGTCGAAACGCTACGAAACTTTGCAGATCCCTTCTATGTGTTATTTGGGACTTCCATGCAAAAATTCATCGGGAGATTATTCCCCTAAGGCGCGTTTGCCTCCGCTCCCGTTCATGGAGAAACCGCACACGCACGCGTTCCGGTCGGAAATTGAAAGTAGACCGAGGGCTTGTCGAAACGCTACGAAACTCCTTGGACACTCTCAATGTGTTATTTGGGAAGTGCATGCAAAAATCCATCGGGAGATTATTCCCCTAAGGCGCGTTTGCCTCCGCTCCCGTCGGAAAAACCGCACGGGGGCCCGTTCGGGCCGGAAATTCAAAATTGTCGAAACGCTACGAAACTTTGCAGATCCCTTCTATGTGTTATTTGGGACTTCCATGCAAAAATTCATCGGGAGATTATTCCCCTAAGGCGCGTTTGCCTCCGCTCCCGTTCATGGAGAAACCGCACACGCACGCGTTCCGGTCGGAAATTGAAAGTAGACCGAGGGCTTGTCGAAACGCTACGAAACTCCTTGGACACTCTCAATGTGTTATTTGGGAAGTGCATGCAAAAATCCATCGGGAGATTATTCCCCTAAGGCGCGTTTGCCTCCGCTCCCGTCGGAAAAACCGCACGGGGGCCCGTTCGGGCCGGAAATTCAAAATTGTCGAAACGCTACGAAACTTTGCAGATCCCTTCTATGTGTTATTTGGGACTTCCATGCAAAAATTCATCGGGAGATTATTCCCCTAAGGCGCGTTTGCCTCCGCTCCCGTTCATGGAGAAACCGCACACGCACGCGTTCCGGTCGGAAATTGAAAGTAGACCGAGGGCTTGTCGAAACGCTACGAAACTCCTTGGACACTCTCAATGTGTTATTTGGGAAGTGCATGCAAAAATCCATCGGGAGATTATTCCCCTAAGGCGCGTTTGCCTCCGCTCCCGTCGGAAAAACCGCACGGGGGCCCGTTCGGGCCGGAAATTCAAAATTGTCGAAACGCTACGAAACTTTGCAGATCCCTTCTATGTGTTATTTGGGACTTCCATGCAAAAATTCATCGGGAGATTATTCCCCTAAGGCGCGTTTGCCTCCGCTCCCGTTCATGGAGAAACCGCACACGCACGCGTTCCGGTCGGAAATTGAAAGTAGACCGAGGGCTTGTCGAAACGCTACGAAACTCCTTGGACACTCTCAATGTGTTATTTGGGAAGTGCATGCAAAAATCCATCGGGAGATTATTCCCCTAAGGCGCGTTTGCCTCCGCTCCCGTCGGAAAAACCGCACGGGGGCCCGACACGCGAAAAGCCGAAATATATCGAGGGATCGCCCGAATGGCATGAAACTTGGCATGCCATCTCAATTTGGTGGCAGATTAATGCATGAAAAATTCCAGACCGGAACTCATTCCGTAGCCCGACGTTTGTTTGCTTCCGCCCCTTGAAAAAAACTCAATTACACGCGTTTCGGACGAAAATTCAAAATAAATCGAGACGTTATCGAAACGCTACGAAACTTTGCAGATCCCTTCTATGTGTTATTTGAGATGTCCATGCAAAAAATCATCGGGAAATTCCATTCCTAAGGCGCGTTTGCCTCCGCTCCCGTTCTTGAAAATCCGGCGCTTAGAAAATTCATAATTAATTCATCCGAAGTCGAAAAATTCTAATTTTTGGTGGGAGGGGTTCTTATATTGTGTTTAAAGAGCATGCAAAAAATCAAGAAAAAATTCGAAGTCTAAGTCATCAAACTAGAAATTTATGTCTACAGGGAAAAAGGGACCAATTTGGTGGCAAAGTGAGGATTTCAGTTCAAACATATATAGGGGGAGGCCCTTGCCTGGTCCGCCTGGGGCCTTGCCACGCCCAGGCCAGGCCACGCCCAGGCCAGGCCACATGCTGCCTAGACGGAACATGCCCAT